>JAQZBX010043415.1:0-21683 GCA_029593785.1 Cabassous unicinctus | reverse complement strand
TTGACTCCCCTCTCTTTCTTTATTGTAATGAAGAAAACCTGTGGTAAAAGGCATTTAGGAGGCTCTTAGCAGTTATATGCGTAGGTGGCTCATATTTGCTCATGACAACTGTGATTAAATTTTCAAATGTTAAACAAAGCCAGTATCAATATTAAATTATACAAACTTTCAAGTAAAGGAATGATCTTAATAACATAGGTAGCAGCTTCTTAAAGCCCATCACTCCATACTTTATTACATTGGACTGTTCTCACTTTCTTGCGGCTACTTGCGTCTACTGCCCCTGTGTAAATGGAAATACTAAGTAAGGGTCTGCCCCTCTGCTGCTCTCCCAAGCTCTGCACTCGCCACCTCACAGTGGTAGCTGCAAAGCCACAGAGGGGCTCGTAACAAGGGGTCCGTGAGCTTAACTGAACTTCAAAAACACATTATCCTTGTGGGGACGTGTTGGTGCGGGTGTGAGCTATTTATTAAATAATACACAGGATAGTGTGGACTTAGTACGGGGTCTGTGGTTTTCACCTGACTGGCAGAGGGGTCCGTGGAACAAACAAGGCTGAGAGCCCTGGTTTACCCGACGGAGCTCAGCACGGGGTACACAGATCAGGGCTTGATTCATTGCACTTCTGTCTTGTTAGGCGCCGTGACCGGGAAACGTTAAGAAGGCAGATCATGCTTAAATGGTGTCTGGAGCCGTGTCAGGTGCCACGTCTGCAGCTGTCACCTTGTGAATAGCTCAGAAAACGAGGAAATACTCTTCCACTCTCCAGGCTGTCATCTGATTCATCAAAGAAGTCCCCACATAACAGACAAGTAAGTGAGGCTCCCACATCCACATTCACTGTTTCAGTGTCATCTTATACACTACCCTAGCTGAAAATATCAATCAACATTTATGCCAAAATTACATTTGCTCATTAATTGCAATCAGAGTTTGGCTACAAAACAGGAATTCAGCAAAAGTCAACCAAGCATTCTGTAAAACTGAATTGGCTAGATGGAATTTTTTTCCCATCACCTTTTTTTTGGTATATTTTGTTTACCAGTTTATGAGGCCTTTATTTCCTTGCTTTTTTTTATTCTTGCCTTAACCTGATTGATTTGTTAGACTGAAATATTTTCACTACTCCTTCATGTCCCCTATTCACAAAGAAATTACACATGCTATTTTTATACTCTCAGTTTACCTTAATATTGACATTACATTCTTACTTTAAAATGCAAAAAATTATTTAAATTTCCATATTATTCAAATAATGAAATTTTAAAATGCCTTAACTCTGTGCTTTTCCACTCACATTGTATATATTATCACCTGGTATTCCACTCAAACAGGCTTTTTTAATATCCCTCATTTTTTATAGCTAATATTTACTTGGCAAAAAGTTTGCCAGCTTATTTGATCACAAGCTTTTTCACATCTTCTTTTTCCTGGATTTATTTTCCTTCTTTCTGAAGTACATCCCTGAGCAGTTATTTTAGCAAAAATCTGTGAGAACTAAACACACTTTATCTTTACATGTTTGAAATAATGTTTATGAAGCTCTCATACTTGGACACAGAATTCCAGATGGACTGTATTTTCCCCTCAGTGTATTGAATGTTAATCAATTGTCTCCTCTTTCTAATGTTCATAATGAGATTATCTTCTCTTAGCCTAATGGTCATTACTTAGTAAATCATATTTTTCTTTAGTGTATTTAAAGTAGAAAGTAACTTTTCTTCTATCTTTAGGTTTTCCTAAGTTCATTATAATTACCGTAGACATGTTTTTGTCTTCATGTATGGAATGCTGTTCTTGTTATGTAGCTTCAAATCAAAGGCTCATATATTTCTTCAATTTTGGAAATTTCCAGCAATTATCTGTTGAATAGTTCTTTATATTTCCTTTCCACCATTTGACACTTTTTTTAGGCTTGGGTTTGTATTAGATTCTTAAACTCTCAAACTTTACACACACAAACACACACAAAAACCTCTTTGGGCTAAATACTTGGTGATTTCTTCTGATCCGTCCTCCTTTTCAGTAAATTTGTGTTCACTTGTGGCTAGTTGATTATTTAACCTACCCATTGAATACAGTTATTTTTCCCTAAGACATACAGTTTTCATTTTTAGAATTTCAACTCCTTATGCCCATTTCCATACAGCTCTATTATGGAGTTCAATTTCTTTTCCTTTCTTTAATGGCTTGAATGTTTTATAATACAAATTTTCATCTTTTTATACTGTTTTGTTATCTAATTTTTTGTAGGCAAATCTTCCATTGGTTGTACCTGTTTTCTTTTCCTGTGGAGGTTTGTTCCTTCACATTATGTGAATTGAATGAGTAAAACATGAATGCCTTTGAAGAGTTAATGCCATGGAACTTTCAGAGCAAGACTGGACAGCTGTTGCACGCGGCCTTATTTCTGCAGAACGTTTACTTTTAGCCACATGGTTTGTAGTGTTCGGCTTACTGTGGGGGTTGCTTATAGCTGGATTATTATGGATTCTGGAATGCCGAAGCTGCCGCCCGAGCTGCTTTACATCCGTCTCCACTGGGACCTCTCAACTTTTACTGATTCTGGACCAGTTCCAGTTTTTACGTAAGCAGAGCAGCTTGGGGTCCTCATACCTTGGGAGCAGCGTGTGTTTAGACATGGCACTCCTTTGTGTGGTGCAGATTTGGAATCCCAGGTTCTCATAGTTGATTCCTTTTTTCCAGGCAGAGCTTGTCCTTGCCACATTCTGGGCTATTGGGCAGAGTTTATCTCATCCTCTTTTACAGGAGAGAGCATCCTCCATTACCCAGACCTCATGGCGTTAATTTGGCTCCAGAGCCCAGTGTGAAGTTATTTCCCAATTGCCTTATGTTCTCTCATAAACCTGTGAGCCAATCTGGCTTCAACCTCCAATCCCTGTCCTGACTTTGAGATTCTCCCTCACCTCTTACACCTGGACATTTCCATATTTAACTTCATAGTGATCCTGTGCATACCAAACTGCTTGTATTATATTTATCCATTATTATTATGTGTGTGGGGAGAGATGAGTAAACAATTAGTTATCTCTTTTTTAAAAATTACCAAGTGGTTCATGAGAGTAATTTTTAGAGTTTTCAAAAGATTACCATTTTTTTTAATTAAAAAGTCACCCAGTCCAAGTATATTTCAGGCAAAGTTCTTATAACTTTGAAGAGCAAATGTTTCAATGCTTTAAAAGACATTACAGACTATATTAAAACAAATGTCTCTCAATTCATTTTAAGAAGCTATCATTCCATTACAAATGACAAAGATAAAAATTTAAAAATATAAAATATTTTCTTATGATTTTAGAGAACAAAGTTTCATATAAAAATCATCGAGTGTATTTTATAGTGAATTAAAATATAAAATGCCATAAGCAATTATTATTATAAATTAGAAATTTAAGGCTTGTTGGACTTTGGAAGTCTGGTGATATCTAAAGATATTTTCATGCATCTAGGAGGAAACAAATGTGATTATCTGGTTTTATAATGAAAAGACATTAAACAAAACACAAAGCAAAATGGCCATTTCTACTAGGAATACTAAGACTAGAATGGCACTTCTTTTACATGATGTCACTCTAAAACATAATAATAAAAATAATATCTAATAACATCAGAATCATCAGTATAATGCTTTAAACATTCCCATCAAATCAGGTGCATAACACATATTTATAAACCATTCTTCTAGCATTTTCTGGGAATTCTAACCAATCTAATTTGCAAAGAGAAAATGGAAGCATGTAATTGGAAAGGGGGTAGAATTTATCATTCTTTGCAGATTATATGACTCTTTGCCATGGAAACCCAAGAGTATAAACTGACAAAAATTATTAAATGCAATAAAAAAATTCAGTAAGGTATCAGCTTATAAATGAGGTACATAAGAACCAACTCTCTCCTTATGTATAACAGTAATCAGTGATAAAATATGACAAAATAGGAAGAAATTTTAAAAGAAAATTACAGTACCTATATGAAGAAAACAAACAAAAATTACCGAGGCACTACAACAAAAGTTGTAAATTTAGAAAACATAATTATAGATACATATGTTCATCAAACGAAAATTATCAGGGTTCTATTTTTTTGGAGCTAAAGAGTTTTGAAAAATAAATGCTCTAGAATAATCAGTTTTAAAATTGGTAATAGGAATAACAGGGTGTGATGTCTTCTCACAGATATTAAGCCATATTAAGATTTTTGGAGTACTATTACCTACTGTCACTCTTGAGCTCTTTACAGGTCAAATGCAGACTTTCCTTTGTGGGCTAAATAACACAGTGATCCACTATGCAGAGGAATTATCTTCTAGCCCATCCATCAAATTCAGCAGCATCAACATCTTTGTACAGCGGACTTTGTGCAGTTATTAGGAAAATTTATTTGCCTTCCTTCATTATTTTAAAGAAATTAGTGGAGAGCAGAAATTGGGGTGCTAAAACTTTAACATAATTGAGGTGAGGATGAAAATCGTCAGATGTACAGAAAATCAATGTCCTTCAGCTTGGTCTCATCCCCACTGTATTTGCATACTTTTATGTATATAAAGATCCAAATTCAAGAGCAAATTGCTGGAATGGTCCTGCACATACTGAACCCTGACGCTGGAGTAAAGCTGGGCTTGGTGCCTCTCGTTTCTCGTGCCTTTTCACTTGCTTGTGTTCTACGTCAGAATAAAAGCCCCCTGACGGGTGGGACCCTGTCTGCCTGCCTTGTCTTTCTGTTGCCTGCAGTGGAGCCCCCGCGGTGCTTCCAGAACAAATGCAGAGTCAGAAGAGCCACCTGCTCCCCACGTGTCTCTCACCACAACATTCCCTGCCCAGAAACGCAGTGCTGTGAAGGCCATGGAAGGAAGGGGTTTCCTTCTGCCTAGCGAGTGGCAAGAAGGAGGCGCTTCCGAGTCCTGGCTGTGAAAACGGCCATGCCAGCCGTCTTGGACTCAAACACAAGCAGGCACTGCCTACGGGGAGAACACAACTGGGCATGAAGCAGCTCACTAGAAAAGAGCACCCCACTTTGAAGGCTACACCCAGAACCAATACTGGAACTGTCATAACCAGGTAAAAATCCAGATGCAGCAGCACCGGGGGAGGGTGCCCATCCTGGGCGCCCACTCGGTGGGCGCCCACAGCCCATGAGCTTAAAGGTCGTGCTGCAGAGCTTGTGTCCCTGAGCCTGGAGAGGGAGTTGCTGTGTGACAGGCTCAGGCACAACAGAAACTTTCAGAAAATGACGGCTTCATTACTCATAGAACACAAAGGGTCCAAAGAGCAGGGGAGGAGATCCCATCACGGCCAGCCCCGGGGAGGCCAACTGCTCGATCAGGGGTGGTGGATGGGGCTCCATGTCCCGCTCTGCGTGGGAAAGGAGACACGCTTGTGCAGAGAGCTGGGACGGGCCCCTGCCACTGGGAGCTTGGCCCTGAAAGGCAGCTGAATCGCTCGCTCCTGGTTTCGGGTTTAAGGGATGGCCAGGCACATCCATTTGTGGAATGTAAACATATCAACACATCTGCACACAGCAGAAAAGGAGGGGCTCAGAGGCGGGGGCTGGGGGCTGCCCCAGTGGCTCTGTGAGGTCACGCAAAGTCCTGCCGTAACAAAGGGGCAGAAGAGCCATGTGTAGGGAGACCACAAATGAGACTGACTCTGACACATTGGGGGGGGGCGTAGATTCCAAAGAAAGGCCCAGAATGTTCTGAAGAGGCGAGAGGAAAAAGTTCACCAACCTGCCTGAAGGGGAAGAATGTAGAAGATTTTTAATTTTTACTGCTTTTTATGAACTCCTTGTACCTCTCCCACTGTTCTAGCCTGAGAAAACACTTGCTATTCTATCACAGAGCTCCTCGATTCTTTTCTGCTTTGTAAGTGGAAATACAATTCCCTTTAGGCTTCAGGGTCTACATTTGTAGGGAAATTTCCAGCTTGTTTTCCTCTTCTCGGTTTCCATTTCAAAATATCTCAGCAAGTTCTCCAAGCAAGCTGTGCATAAACGAATGTGTGGGAGTATTCACATCATATTAAAGTCCAGGGCATTTGATACACATCTAAGTAAGGAGAGGGAACTCTCCCGGGAAGGCTGGAGCAGGCAAAGGCAGACTCTGAAGATTAAGACCTGCAAGGATGTCATTATCACACTCCAGCTGACCCCGCTGAGCCCCATTCAAAAACCAAATAGACATTCCCACAGCTAGAAAGGTTTCCCGCCAGGAAGAGAGCTCAGATGGGGAGGGAGCTGCTTCAGATTGGGTTTGTTTATCTTGTTACACATCAACAGGGCAGGAAATAACTGCGGTAACACCTTCTCCTCTGACTATCCTTTTTAACAGATCAGGGGAGCTGGCCAGAGGGCAGATTTTCTCTAATATCTTCTTTTGAAATAGCAGTGAAAATAAGTCAATGAAAAGAAATGGACTTATAGAGTATGAGAGCAGAATGGAAACTTTTTTTTTTCAAAATTTTTATAATGTGTGATATAACACTTTCCAAATAATTTTGGCAATTGAGAATAGGCAGGAAAAAATATTGCTCCATTATCACCTATAGGTGTAATCATCTACAGGTGATAAATCCAACTTTTCTTACGTCTTGGTGAATTTTGTTCTATTTTTTAATGCTCTAGGCATTTCCTGAATCATAAAAATTAACATAATTTATATATGTAACTCTGTAGCCTATGTTTATCTACTAATCTCCTCTGATAAATATTTATCTATATTTCTTGAGATACAGTCATCATATCACCATTCTGTTGAAGCTTGATGACAAAAAGGGTTGTCAAAATTTAGTCCTCTCCTCGCATTTTACAAATGAAGAACTGGGGAAACTTCCAAGAGCAGTGTCCTGTCCAAGGTCAGGCAGCTACTGACCGGCCCCTGCAGGGCTGGAGCTCAAGGCGAGTCTTCCCAGCCTTGCTGCATTCTCCAGAAGAAGGGGAGAAACGAAGGAGGGCAGGTGGGATGGTGGGTTCAGGAGCGTCCCCGGCCCACAACTGTGCCTGCCCACGGGTGTGCGCGAGCAAAAACAGTGACCTCCTGTTAAAAATCCTGAAGGAACTAAGAGGAATCAGCGGAGAGATATACTGAAACATTTGTGTAAAGTACCCAGTAAAGTGTCTCTTCTCCATATTCAAGGGCCAGCTCCAAGGTGACTCTGCAAGGGATTTCCCACTGAGCAGAATAATTTTCTCCTTCATTTGTATTCCTATATTACTCTTTTCTTAAATGCATCATGACATTTACCACATTTATTTTAATTACCTATTTAAATATCCTCCAACTAGGCTGGGAGTATATGAAGCAGAGCACCATTTTTATTAGTTTTTCTTGTCCTAATATTTAACTCTGGCACATCATAGGTGAATCGAATTGCTACACATCATTATAACAGGTAGCTTTACGTGTAAAGATTTTCTCAGAGTTTGCAAATTTTGCATGAATTGCTTGAATTTTCTTCCAGAAGAGCCATTTAGTAAATATTTATTCAGCGCTGGCTCCTTGTCCGGCACTGTCCTGAGACTAAGGCTAGAACATGAACCAACGCTGCAGTCCTGGTGTCAGTGGGCTTTTGTCTTCGGGGGGCAGATAGTGGTAAAATCCATCCATACGATGTGATAAAACTGAAAGAGACGTGTGTCAACACAAGCAGCCGCCACCTCCTGCACAGGGGACGGCCCTGCCAGCACCGTGAGGGTGATGAGAGGCGAGGTGGGTCTTGGCAGACAGAAATTTAGCCATGTGCATGTCTGGTAGGGCAGAGCTTCCCACACAGGGAAATAGGGGCGTTTTAGGGGGCAGCTGCTGGTGTGGATAGCAAGGGGCTAGAACACAGGGCAGTACGGCTGCAGCAAAAGGCAGCGTGGGGGTAAGGGCTCATAGATGAGCTGATGAACGGGGTCGAACGCGGCGTGGAGGAAAGTTTCCTGGTTTTTGAAAGGAGTGTTGATTTCTGGTCCTCTAAAATCAACTAAATTTTCCTTCCCAAAGCTTTTGCCTGCCTTGATGTGTCCCTGTTTTTATACACGGTTCTATCAGCTACTCAGTTAGTCCTCACGGCAGTTAATCCAAATCCTTGGCTTCTCGCTTCCTGACACCCACCTGGCCAAATACCTTGAACACACTCACCTCTCTCCACCTCCACGGAGGCCACAGATGCAGGTACGTGGGTTTCTGACCTGGGCAATTTTGCTACCCTCCTGACATTTTCCCTACTTCCGTTCTGACTCATCTTTAGTACAATTCCTACACAATAGCCATAGTTATCTCTTACAATTCAACTAGAAAACGTCTCTCTACTTTCAAATCTTTAATAGTTTTTGTTTTACATGCAGTGAAACACCTAAGCCTCAGCATAGTGTGACTCATGCTTTCTTTCCACTTACTTTCATGCTACTATGTCCCATTGATTGTTTCCCATATGTGTTTATCCCTGTCATTCCTTGTTTTCCCTAGGACTGGGTCCTTTTCATCCTTCGAGTTCATCCTAAAGATCGCATTCTCAGGGCCTTCTTCCAACGTGCTATGGGAAGCAGGTCCCATCTTACTTTAAAATTCATTTATTTATCTTCTTACTTATTGTAAAATAAAGTATAGCTACAGAAACTGTTATAAAATACACGCAGAGTCAAATTAATTGTTATGAGGCTATTATCTGTATTGAAATTTGTCAATCAAGTCAAGAACAATTGCCAGCCATCCCAGAATGCCCTGTTACCAGTCAAACCCTACCATTCCCCTTAACCAAATACTACCCTAATTTTTAATAATTGCTTCCTTGCATTTCTTTATAACTTTGTTACTCAACTATGCATCCCTACATGTTATGCTATAACCTTGTTCATTTATTTTTTTCTTTGATGTATCTTTCTAGTGCATTTTGATTGACAAATTATACTTCTGTAGTTTTTCTTATGCTTTAAATTTTTTAATTGAAAGAATATTTACATGAAAGATACAATTTTTAAGCATACATTTGATGAGTTGTTTAAAATGTATTAATCTCTGTAACCGCCAAATCATCTCAAAGTTTCCTCATCCCTAATTCTGGTAACCCCATCTCCCATACGTACCCATTCTTCAGATCTCTTTCACCTTAGTTAGTTTTTCTTTTTCTTGAACATCAAATAAAGGGAATCACGCAGTGTGTACTCTTTGGTGCCTAGATTCAATCATGCAGTATATAGCCATTTTGTATATTAGTAGTTTTTTCTCTTATTGCTGAATACTATTCCTTTATATGACTATATTAGAATGATTTTTAATCCGTTTTCTTATTTGTGAACATATGGGTAAAGTCCTGCTTTGGGAAATTATAAATAAAATATGAACATTCTCCTACAGGTCTTTTTGATTTCTAAGAGTGGAATTCCTGGTTTGTTTGAATATAGGTTGAACTTTGTAAGAAACCACCAACTGTTTTTCTAAATGTTTGCATCATGTTATAGTCCCAACAGTAATGCAGTCATTCCAGTTGCTTCAAATCTTTACCAATAATTGGAATTTTCACCTATAGCCATACTAGTGGGTTTGTGATGGTATTGCACTGCAGTTTATTTCACATTTCACTGATGACCAGTCAGACTGAATATCCTGCCAGATGCCTTTGAGGAACCTTACTTGCCAAGTGCCTGAGGGTGTGTTCAAACTTTTCCCCATTTTTTGGATATTTTTTGGTCCATTTTTATGTTGTAGGAGTGTTTCAGACACACACACATGTTTGCACACACACAAACGGAGATTATATACATATTTCAGACCTTACAAATATACACATATATATGTGAGAGTGTGTATGTGGTTTGTGTCACGTATATGAATTGAGAATTTTTTCTCCAAGTCTATGGCTTGTCAATTTATTTTCTTAATGGTGACTTCTGAAGAGAGTATTTAATTATAATGATGTCAGATTCGTTTGACTTTTTCTTTGCTTTTAGTGCTTTATTTCCATCTAAGTACCATTGCCTACTCCAAGTTTGCTAAAAATATTCACCCTTGCTTTCATTTAGAATCTTTATTGTTTTAGATTTTATGTTTATTCATAACATTATGGTCAACCTCAAGTTAATTTTGTGTAGGATGTGATGTAGTGGTAAAATTATTTTGTTATTGTTTTCCATACAGATACCTAGTAGTTTTAGCACCAAGTTTTGGAAAGACCATTCTTTCTTTTACCAAAAATAAGTTGACTTTATATGTGTGAATTTATTTCTCTAATCTGTTCTATTATTCTATTTTTTAACGCTTAAACCAATACAATTATGTTTGATTACTCTAAATTAATACTAAATCTTAAAACCTTTTATTTTATTTTATTTATTTATTTTTTTTTTACTATCTAAAGGCCTTTGAATTCCCATATAAATTTTAGACTTATCTTGTCAATTTATCAAAAGACTGTTGGGATTTTGACTGAGATTATCTCGAATTTTTTGATCAGTGTTTCTCAACCTTTTGTTTTTAAATTGTCCCACCCCCTAAAAGAGAAAAAACGAACAAATGATCTTTAAATTCTCAACAAGATAAATTGAATAATGAGGAATAAGCTTTTGCCAGGTAGGGTTGAGCTTTGGAAGGGACAACCTACTGTGATATCTAAGGTTTTGTGCCCTGTAAGAACCAATTTTTGCCCCCTTCAGAGATGATATTGCCTACATTGAGAATTCATGCTTTAAATCAATGTGGGAAAAACTGACATACTAACAATATTCAGTCCCCATTCCATGAATGTGCTGTATCTCTCCATTTATTTGTCTTCTTTAATTTCTGTCAGCAATGTTTCTAATTTTCAGTGTACAGATATTTCACATTTTTGTTAAATTTATTTCTAAGTGCTTCCATTTTTTATACTTTTAAAAAGTGGTAGTTTCATTATATCTCCAATTATTGTTAGTATATAGAAATTCAGTGATTTTACTATACTCACATTGTAACTGTGGTAATTTCAATAATTAATTTTTGTGCAATTCCTTAGGATTTTATCCCTAAACTATCATGTTGTCAACAAATAAAGACAGTGTCCTTTTCAGTCTTTACTCACTTTATTTCCGTGTTCCATTAGCGACACCTCCATAAAGTGAGGGATATAAAAATTTGAGAGAGGTAGCACGTTATAAATTGGAAAGTAATAAGCAAGCGTCCGTTGTTCTCCATTTTGTCGTCTTCTGTCTGCTTCAGCTCATCGTGACTGCCCAGACACCCAGGGTGCCCACTGCTGCCTCTTTCCCTCTCAGGGACCGAGGGATCTGGCAGAATGCAAGGATTGTGAAAGCTAAGATCACAAACAAAGATTTCCCTTCATTATAGGGCAGCTGAGGAAAGGAGAGCTCTTCCCAGCTGTCCTCCAAAAGAGAGTACAGCAGAAGGATGAGCCCATGAGAGCAGGTTTGTGTAAACATTGCTTTCAGGTCTGCCTCTGAAAGGCTGGAAGAGTGCCCCAAGAGTGAGTTCACCGCTGCACCTCATTGCCAGTGGTTGATTTTGATATCCCAGGAGGCGTGTGAAAAACTGTGGTCTTGGCTGAGTAAGGTCAGGGGAAACGAAAAAATGCAATTACAGTGGAGACACATTCTATTTTCTTATCCTCTTGCTTTTGTTTGTGGCTCCGTTAGCTTCTGTATTGTGCAAACTTGATAATTAGTTCCTTGGAGATTTCTGCTACTGCCTTGAATTAAATTGAGGAAAAAGCTTTCATAAAACACCTTCAGATCTAGATATAGAGGAATGAATGTGTAATATAGTGGGAATAAGGTAAAACAGAGGAAGAAAATGCACAAGAGACTGGAAATCAAGAGAGGGCATAAAAGAGAGTATAAAAAAGAAAAGCAATAGCTAAAATGAAGTTCCAAAACAAATCCCGAAAATCTACTGTGTACCAGATATATATGTATATTTCATAACCTTGTTTTAACCCGAAAGGAAATATGATGCATGCTTATGTTTAGCAAATTTGTAAATGACAATAAAAGATAAAAAAGAATAAAAAATCACCTGTAATTGTGGCATACCAGAGTTAACATAATGTTGTAGGGCTTTTCAGTGTTCCTTTGACATTTATCTGCCCATCTTCTATCTATTTCTCTATCTCTCTATATGTACCTACCTACCTACCTACCTACCTACCTACTATCTATATCAATCACCTATCTGTCCCCTATCTATATCTATCATCTCTCGAATATAATTTAGACCAGAAAGAATAAGCAGTATCCTACATTTTATTTTACAATATACATTTTAATGAACTTTATTGAGGCATAATTGATATAAAATAAAGTGTAATCCTTTTAAATGCACAATTCAAGCACTGGCAGATGTAAAAACTTTGTAACTATATTGATTTGTGTTTTCCATCTACCTTTTCTGATTTGTTCCTTTATTGCTCCTTTTCTGCCTTATTTGGGGTTTATCAAATAGTTTTAGTATTCCACTTTTTTTTTTTTATTGGGGGTCTGTTTTAGTTTCCTAGAATGCTGAAGCAAATAACATGAATTGGGTTGGGTTAAAAAAAAATGGAAATTTATTCGCTCATGGTTTGAGGTTGGGAAAAAGTCCAAATTAATGTGTCATCAAGGCAATAATTTCTCCCTGAAGACTGTGGCGGGGGCTGCCTGCTGGTGACCTTTGACCCTTAGCTTGTCACATGGCAAGACACATGGTGGCATCTCCTGGTCTCTCCCTTCTCTTCTGGTTTGGTTGATGCCCAGCTTCTGGCTGGTCCCTCTGGCTGTCTCTCACTCTGTCTGCATTTCATTCCCCTAACACAGGATGCCAGCAATAGGACTGAGACCCATCCTGATTGGCTGGGCCACCCCGTAACTGACACAACCCCGTCGTACGGTCCTACTTAAAATGGGTTCACACCGCAGGGATGGATGAGATTTAAGGACATGTTTTTCTGGGGTACATGCAGTTTGAAACCACCACAGGGTCTTAACCACACCAGTTTTTATGGCTTCTTAACAGTTGCTCTATAGCTAAGTCAATATTCCACCCATCCATACCTCGTCCTTCATACTTTCTACAACAATCTTTTAAATTCTCACTCTATACTTGCCACTTTGCCCTTGACAAATGTAATAATTTTACCACAGTGTTTTTCCATTTACCTGCTCTCCTTCTTTTGTGTTATTATTGTTGTATCTTTTACTTGTATATGCATTACAACTCCCACCATAAAAATGTTATAGTTTTTATTATTACAGTCAGTGGTATTTTAAGAAGCTTAGGAGATTAAAAATACTTTATGTTCACACACTCATTTCCCATTTCTGATGGTCTTTATTTCCTCCTGTGGATCAAATATCAATCCTGTATCATATTCCTTACATCTGAAGACTTAATTCCTTGTAGTGTATGTCTGCTGGTAACATATCCTCCCAGCTTTTATTTACCTAAAAATAACTTTATTTCATCCTCTCTTATCAAGGCTTTCACTAGCTAGAGAATTCTATTTCTTTTTCCTTTCCCATTATCTTATGGCTTATTCTGTTTCTGATTTGAAGTCAGCTATTAGTCTTACTATTGTTTCCTATATGTAATCTGCTGTTTTCACTAACTCCTTTCAAGATTTTCTAATTACGGGAAGTGGTGAGGCACAAGCAGTTGATCCCTTGGGTACGGTTCCTGGTGTCTCCCAAAGAAGAAGAGCAAGACAGCAAGCTGACACGATGGGCTGGTGTGGCGAGTTGACGCAACAAGGTGATACAACAAGATGATGCAGTGAGATGACGCACCAAGAGACACAGCAAGGAAACACAATAAGAGACACAACAAACGGGGAGGAGAGATGGCTTGAGTGATTGGGTGCCTCCCACCCCCATGGGAGGTCCCAGGTTCAGTTCCCAGTGCTCCTAAAAAGAAGATGAACAGAGAGCAGACAGCGAATACAAACAATGAGGAGGGGTCATAAATAAATAAATTAAGTAGGAAAAAAAAAAAAGAAAAAAGATTTTCTAATTATATCTGGCTGTATCCACTTTGGTTATGATATTCATAGATATGTCTCTCTTTGTTTTGATTATTCTTGGCATTTCCTGACATTCTTAGATGTAAAATTGAATGTTTATTTTTTTAAAAAAAATTTAGACATTTTCAATCATTACTTTTTAAAGTATATTTTCTTTCTTTTTCTCACTTTTTTTATTCTAGGACTCATGTTACAGACATGCTAGACATTTGTACTGTGTCTCTGTTCATTTTTCTTCTGTCGTGTTTTTCTGTTTTTCAGATTGGATAATTCGGTTGATCTATCCTCAGGTTAACTGAATGTTTCTTCTGTCATATGCAAACCACTCATAAGGTATTAGGTGAATTTTTCATTTTTGTTATTGTACATTTTAGTTCCATAATTTCCATTTGCATCTTTTCTTATAGGGCCATTTTTCATTATATTTTATTTTAACTCTTTGAACATATTTTCTTTTTATTTTTGACCATATCATCTTTCAGTTCTTTCAACAGATTTTTAATATCTACTTTGACATTTTTGTTTCTAATCCAGCATTTGACCATATGAGGATGGTTTCTTTTGTATTCCTTTGTTCTTTAACTCTATATTTTTTTGTTTTTTTTATGTCCAACTTATTTATCACATGTTAAAAGTTGATATTTTTTAAAATTTTGTTTTATTTATTTTTATTTTATTTTTCTATTTTTTGTATTTTTGAGGTACCAGAGGCTGGGGATTGAACCTGGGACCTCCCATGTGGGAAGGAGGCACTCAACCCCTTGAGCCACATCTGCTCCCCTAATTCATTTTAGAGAATGTAGATTCTGTTGCTTCCTTCTAGAAGTATTACTTTTCTTCTTTTTTTAATGATAGGTAATTTAATTAATAGTTGATCAGCTTAAATTTGGGTAGAGCACATCTTATCTTTGTTAGGATAGATCTGTAGGAAATCCAAGGTATTTCACAAGTCCATCTAACTTGACAGGATTCAGCCTTCAAAGACTCTCTTCCCTATAGCTCTTATCAGTGCCTCATTAACTAAGGCAGGTCTGGACTAGATTTTATTCCAGGACATGGTTCTTATTTTGGAAGTGTGGTTTTTCTGATGTCTCAGATGGAGGTCGGAATGTTAAAGAGAGCTCTCCACTCCGGGGACTGGGCCTCGAAGGCACCCAGGACGACTCAGCCTGCACGTTCTCCGTGACCTTCTCCACCTCCCGCCTTTGGCCCATGCAGCCCTCCCTTGGACACGGATGCAGCGGTACCCCCTGCGTGGTCTTCCATGGCCCATCCTTGGCGGTCTCCAGGCTCCCCACCTGCCTCTTCTGCTCCCTGTGCTGGAGTTGAGAAATGGCCTCAGGGCCAGGGCACTCATGGGCTCACCTCACAAACTCTCCTTTGCTCAGAATTGACCTCCTGGGCTGCCTTCGCCTCTCACTTTGTCTGGTTATATGTTCATTTACCATGGTTGTTTAATTTGGTCAGTTATTCCATAACAGCCCAAGTTTTGACTATAAAAATGATTATGCCCAAGATTCTCATTTAGCCCTCAATATGTGATTTTCAGCCTACAATTTACTTTATTTTTTCCCCTTTTAAAAATTTACTGATGTGTATAACAGATACATAATATACATAAGCAATAAGTTTATAGTAATCGTTGTAAATTTATAAAACAAACATACAAACATACAGAGCTCCCTACCACCAATACCTTGCATTGTTGTGAAACATTTTTAACTAAGGATTAAAGAGCATCCTCAAAATACTACTACTAACCAAAGTATTTTTACATTTGGTGTATTTTCCCCCAACCTACCTTATTGCTATTATTATTATGATTTTTATATCATTTATACATGAACATACATAAACAATAAGTGTATAGTAAAAGTTGTGAACTTACAAAGCAAACAAGCATAACATCATACAGGGATAACATACATCAACCCACCAACAATATCTTGCATTGTTGTGAGACATTTGTTACAAATTGTGAAAGAATATTGTCAAAATCTTACTACTGAGTATAGTCCATATCTTATATTTGGTGTATTTTTCCTCCTGCCCTATTATTATTTTTAAAATATATTTTTCTTACATAAGTTGTGAACTTACAAAACAATCATGCACATGTGCAGAATTCTCATACAACAGCCATCTATCAACACACCACACAGTGGTGGAGAATTTGTCACAGACTGTGAGATATCATCCTCAGACTATTATCACAAACCCTGGTCCACAGTATACATTTGGCACAGTATTTCCATACCCCCCCCATTATCAACACAGTACATCTTTGGCATAGATGCACAAATATTACATTATTGCCCTTAACCACAGTCCATAGGTCACTCCAGTTGTATTTTTCCCATGCTTCTCCACATTCCTACCACCTGCAATACTGATGTACATCTGCTCTAGCTCACAAAGGTCACTCTTGCATCTGTACCATCAACCACAATTCTCATCCACCTCTGGGTTTACTGTGTTATTCAGTCCCTAGATTATTCTCTAGCTTTCTTTCATTATACATTTATAGACTTAGACTACCGTTTCCAACCACATTCCCATTTATAAACCAGCTGTTACTCACTATAATGTGTTACTATCAGTCTATACATTTACACACTTTTACAGTAAAGTTAATTAAAACTTCTACATACATTAAGCATCAGTAGTCCATCTCAGTCTTCCTCTTATCTCCTTTAAGAATCTACCACCTACCACCAGGTCTTGAAGATGTTTTCCTACATTTTCTTCTAGAAGCTGTATGGTTCTTGCTTTTATATTTAGGTTTGTGATCCATTTACGTTAATTTTTGTCTTTGGCATTTGAAATTTTAATTAGTATGTGTCTCAAGTTGGTCTATTCAGATTTATTCAGATAGGAGTACATTGTGCTTCTTGGACACAGATATCTATGTTCTTCAATGGGGCTGGGAAATTTTCTGCCATTATTTCTTCAAATATTCTTTCTGCCCCTTTTTCCTTCTCTTCTCCTTCTGGGACACCCATGACATGTATGTTTGCATGTGTCTTGCTGTCATTTATTTCCCTGAGACCTTGTTTAATTTTTTCCCATTCTTTTCTTCATCTGTTTTTTTGTATGTTTGCTTTCAGAGCCCATGTCTTCAAGCTCACCAATCCTTTCTTCTGCCTCCTCAAATCTGCTGTTATATGACTCCAGTGTATTTTTAATTTCATTTATTGCACCTTTCATTCCCATAAGATCTGCTATTTTTCTTTGTATGCTTTCAAATTCTTCTTTGTGCTCATCCAATATCTTATTAATATCCTTAATCTCTTTAGCCATCTCATTAAATTTATTAAGGAGATTTGTTTGAACATCTATGATTAATTGTCTCAACTCTTTTATGTCATCTGGAGGCTTATCTTGTTCCTTTAACTGGGTCATATCTTCCTATTTCTTGGTGTGGATTGTAATTTTTTGTTGATGTCTTGGCATCTGGCTCACTAATTTATTCTAAGTGCAGTTTCTGTCTTTAGTTTAGGGCTTTCTTGCCCTTTCTCCCCGGCTGGTTTTGTAGTAGGAGCCAAGGATATAGTTGGTGCTATCAGCTGTGGAGGCTCAAGCTGCCCGCATTGCCCCAAGGACCGATGAAGCTTCTCCCACCTTTCTCCTTTGCCAGGGGTAGGGACAGAGCCACAGCTGTGTGTAATAATCCAAGTCATGCAGGCCTAGACTGTAGTTCCCCAGAGAGACGAATGAAGCTTCACGCCCCTTTCTCCCCTGCCTGGGGCGGGGATGGAGCTGCAGGTGTGGGCAGTAATCTATGCCATGGCCACAGTTGCCCCAGTAGACTTCTGACTATTCAGTCTGTGCCTGCTGAATGTATCTTCAGTTACAGGAGAGGCTGGGGTAGGGCCCACCAGCTTCCTCCTTGGCCGAAGTTGGGCAGAAGCCTAGGTTAGGGCTGTAGTACGATCTGGGTGAAAGAAGCCGGTCCCTACCGTCACTGTGATTTTCAGTCAGCCAGGCTTCCCTTCATGCTGGGGGCAGAGTCAAAATGGTGGCTACTGGCCTCTTTCCAACTTGGACAGTTTCAAACTTTAGCTGTTCTTAGGGTTATACTTTAGCCAGCTGAATTTATTAATCAGTAGCTGAATTCGGTGCCCAACTGACCCTTCCTCCCCTGTTTTTGGGAAATGGATCTCCCAACTCCAGCCACAGAATAGCTCCTGAGGCAGCTTGTGCCACCAGAGTTGGATGAGCACTGGCCTCTGTGGAGTGTCCTGTATTTTCCCGGAGAGGCTGGCTCAGCTCCCCCCAGCTTCCTTCCTGCTGGAGGTGGGCCTGGGGCTTAGGCTAGAGCTGCAATCAATCTGGGTGGAAGGAAGCCGGGCCCTACCAGCACTGTGATTTTTAGTCAGCCCCGCTTTCCCTCATATCAGGCATAGAATTAAGATGGCAGCTACCGGCCTCTTTCTGACTTGGACAGGTTCAAACTTCAGCTGTTCTTAGGATTATACTTTAGCCCACCGAATTTACTAATCAGTAGCTGAAGTCGGTCCCTTCCTCCCCCATTTTTGGGAAGTGGAGCTTCCAATTCCAGCCACAGAATAGCTCCTGTGGCAGCTTGCAACGCCAGTGGAGGATGGGCACCAGCCTCCTTGGTGTGGAATGCTCTACTCACGAATCTTCTCTGAACATGAGCAATCTCCTTCTTCCATTCTTTCAAGGATGTTGCAGGATGCTCTTCTGGTCTCCTGGAGCCCCCAAACAGGTGCTTTAGATAGCTCTGGGTGATTACTTACTGCCCTGTAGCACGAGCTGCCTCTAGGAGCTCCTTACTCTGCCGCTATCTTGATGGTTGTCCTCCCTACAATTTATTTTATTATTCAGTTATTAGAATTTTTATTTATTTCCTCTTTTCATTATTTTATAGTGAATTATAATTCTTCATATATCTTCATCTGAAACATTGATTATTTCCACTGGATAGAGTAAAATAATTTAAAGTATTAGGTCAAATTATTAAAAGGCTATTAATATATAACACTACTTCACCCTCTGAAGAAGTTTAGTATTATTTATTATGTCTAGAAGTTGTATGAATGTCAGTAACCTCCCTGAATGGAAAATACTCAATATTATTTTAAAAAATATTTTATTGTATGGTAGAAATTATATATCTGTCTTACAATACAATGTTTGTACTTAACATTGAAAATGTTAAAATTATTTTATTACGATATATAATTCTTTTTGCATATTTAATATTGGGTTTCAGTCTTATTCTTATAGATTTGTAATGGAAGGTATACAGTTTGGATGTATCACCTTTGTCAGTCATATGCCCTTTGTAATTATCATTTTTTTTAGTTTCTATTTAGTTTTCTTTATGACTAGTATTAACAGAAATATTTAAGAGAACAATATAATCCCCTAGCATGGTGAATTCAGCAATTTTCTTAGATATCTGATTTATGGAGAATGTTTGTGCTTTTGTATTTTTATGATATATTTCTCACACTGTTTTCCTCGGTAGAGAACACAGTGTGGTTTTATTTCTTGAGAAATTAAAAGACTCTTGTTTGTAAAAACATTCCCAGTACTCTATTTGCCATGTCTTTTTCAGCTTTTATGAAATGTTAAGAATTTTTGGAAAGTATACCTTTAAGTTTTTTCCTCCACAGTGGCTGTACCATTCTGCATTCCCACCAACATTGAAGAAGTGTTCCTATCTCTCCACATCCTCTCCAACACTTGTAGTTCTCTGTCTTTTTAATAGTGGCCATTCTGACAGGTGTGAAATGATATCTCATTGTAGTTTTGATTTGCATTTCCCTAATCATGAGTGATGTTGAGCATTTCTTCATGTGTTTTTTTTGCCATTTGTATTTCTTCTTTGGAGAAATGTCTATTCAAGTCTTTTGCCCATTTTTAAATTGGGTCGTTTGTCTTTTTATTGTTGAGTTGCAACATCTCTTTATATATCCTGGATATTAAACCCTTATCAGATATGTGATTTCCAAATATTTTTTCCCATTGAGTTGGCTGCCTTTTCACCCTTCTGACAAAGTCCTGTGAAGTGCAAAAGTGTTTAATTTTGAGGAGGTCCCATTTGTCTATTTTTTCTTTTGTTGCACGTGCTTTGGGTGTAAAGTCCAAGAAACCACCACCTACTACAAGGTCTTGAAGATGTTTCCCTACATTTTTTTCTAGTAGTTTTATGGTCCTGGCTTTTATATTTAGATCTTTGATCCATTTTGAGTTGATTCTTGTATAGGGGGTGAGATAGGGGTCCTCTTTCATTCTTTTACTTATAGATATCCAGTTCTCCCAACACCATTTGTTGAAGAGACTGTTTTTTCCCATTAGCGTGGGCTTGGTAGGTTTTTAACCAGATGACTGTACAGGTGAGGGTATATTTCTGGGTTCTCAATTCTATTCCACTGATCGATGTGTCTATCTTTATGCCAGTACCATGCTGTTTTGATCACTGTAGCTTTGTAATATGTTTCAAGGTCAAGCAGTGAAATTCCTCCCACATTGCTCTTCTTTTTTAGAATGCTTTTGGCTATTCGGATGCACTTACCCTTCCAGATGAATTTCGTAATTGCCTTTTCTAATTCTGTAAAATAAACTGTTGGGATTTTGATTGGTATTGCATTGAATCTATAAGTCAGTTTGGGCAAGATTGACATCTTCATGATATTTATTCTTCCAATCCATGAACACGGAATATCTTTCCATTTGTTTAGGTCTTTTTTAAATTCCTTTTAGCATTGTTTTGTAGTTTTCTGCATATAGGTCCTGTACTTCTTTGGTTAAATTAACTCCTATGTATTTGAGTCTTTTTGTTGCTATTGAAAATGGAATTTTCCTCCTGATTTCCTCCTCAGGTTGTTCAGTACTAGTGTACAAAAACATTACTGATTTTTGCATGTTGATCTTGTATTCTGCCACTTTGCTGAACTCATTGATTAGTTCAAGTAGCTTTGTTGTGGATACTTCAGGATTTTCTAAATACAGGATCATGTCATCCGCAAACAGTGAGAATTTTATTTCCTCTTTTCCTATTTGGACGCCTTTAATTTTTTTGTCTTGTCTAATTGCCCTAGCTAGAACTTCTAGTACAATGTTGAATAACAATGGTGACAGTGGGCATCCTTGTCTTGTTCCTGATCTTAGAGGGGAAACTTTCAACCTTTCCCCATTGAGTATGATGTTGGCTGTGGGTTTTTCATATATTCCTTTTATCATATTGAGGAATTTTCCTTTTATTCCTATCTTTTGAAGTATTTTTATCAAAAAAGGATGTTGGATTTTGTTGAATGCTTTTTCTGCATCTATTGAGATGATCATGTGTTTTTTTCCCTTCAATTTGTTAATGTGGTGTATTACATTGATTGATTTTCTTATGTTGAACCAGCCTTGCATACCAGGAATAAATCCCACTTGGTCGTGATATATGTCTTTTGATATGCTGTTGGATTCGATTTGCAAGTATTTTGTTGAGAATTTTTGCATCTATGTTCATTAGAGAGACTGATCTGTAATTTTCTTTTCTTGTGGAATCTTTATCTGGCTTTGGTATTAGGGTGATGTTGGCTTCATAAAATGTGTTGGGTAATTTTCCCTCCTCTTCAATTTTTTGGAAGAGTTTAAACAGGATTGGTGTTAATTCTTTTTGAAATGCTTGGTAGAATTCACCTGTGAAGCCATCTGGTCCTGGACTTTTCTTTGCTGGG
>JAQZBX010043414.1:0-21676 GCA_029593785.1 Cabassous unicinctus | reverse complement strand
TCGCCTTAAGAGCTGAGTGGACTTTAGCAGAGTCCTTAGAGTCAATGTGCCTCAGTTTCCTCAACTGTTATTATAAGCAATAATGGAACCACCTCTTAACATTCTTATAAAGATATATTACTTAGTAAATACAAAGCTACATAAAAGTCCTAGCAATTATACTATTACTCATTCCATGACTCACCATTCATTCAAAAAATAATTTCAGAATAAACGATTTGTTTCAGGTATGATTGTGTGCCAATCATGTGAGTTGAGAATGGGAGCTGATGGTTAATGTATGTAGCGTTATTAATTAGGTTAATTGTAAAAGTAATGAAACAAACAGTTGATATTAACACAGTATAGTGAGTATAACTAATACTAGTGAATTGTAAATGTGATTGTGGCTGAAATGGGTAGCTGGTGGGTATAAATGGCAATGAAAGGAAACTAGAGAATAATCTAGGGAATGTATAACAGTGATTTCAGTGGTGGATAAAGATTGTTGTCAATAGTATAAATAGTATATATATGAGAATACTCTTCTTTCACAAAGTGTTAAAATATGCTGATACACAGGAAAATTACAACTAATGTAACTTATGAATGATAGTTAACAGCAATATTGTAATATTTTGCAATAGTGGCAAAAAGATATTACTTCAATGTTAAGGGACAACAATAGGGGGGTATAAGAAAATATGGATTTTTCCTTCTGGAGTAATGAAAACATTCTAAAATTGACGGAGGTGATGACAGCACAATTCTGTGATGAAAATGAGAGCCACTGAGTGAACACTTTGAATGGATTGCACAACACATGGGACTATAAAAACACAGGAAATCCACTGGTGGATGATGGACTGTGGTTAACAGAACAAATATGCAAATGTTCTGTCATGAATGATAACAAATATAAAAGAGTAATATAAGGTATTAATAATTCGGTGGGTTAGGAAGAAAAATACACCAAATACAATTAATACATAGCTTACAGTTAGTAGTAATATTTTGACAATGCTCTTCATAGTTTATAACAAATGTTTCAAAACAATGCAAAGTGTTGTTGGTGAAGAGATCTATGAAATCCTAGTATGATGATATATGCATTTGTTTTGTAAATTCACAAATTTTCTCTACACTTATTGTTTACGTATGCTCTTGTATGAATGATATACTTCAAAAATTTTATTTTTAAAAATGGGCTGAAAACACATTCTATTGAGATTAAATGAAATGAATCACAATAATCTGTTATGAGGCATAAAAAATGCATTTCTGTCAACACATCCTGTTTTTGGAAATCTCAGCAAAATAATACTATATTTTGCTTAAATTGTCCTGATATTCTTAAAAATATAATATTCTGACCTGTTGCTGTCTCAAATCTGGTTTGTAGAGCAAGATACCGGTTTACAAATGAAGATGCATCTTTTACTAATCAGGTCAAACTAAAGAAATTCTCTATTTCATATTAAGGATCTGGAGACATGATAGAAAAAAAATATATGGGTTTTATCCAATCTGATCTTCAAACAGGTTTTTCTGTTAACTAGTATTTAGTTATTGCTAAAATGTTTGTATTTATGTGTAGCTTATTTCACTTTAAGAAAAGGTAGAGATTAGAAAAAAATATATAAATAGATCCTGAATTAAACAAACAAATAAAACATTATCAATCTGGACAAATCAAATGAAATCATTTCCTTAATTCATATAGCCAAAATCAAAGTAGGAGACATATATGAGTACTATTATACAAACATGGAGCTTGTGAAGAAGGAAATCTATGAGAGCAGCTACCATATATTATTAAGTGGCTAACAGGGGTTAAGATTTTTTTGTGCATTACCTTATATAATCTACACAGTAACATGCAAAGTAAATAATTTACTCTATCCTTATACATGTTAAAACAGATGCCTTTTGGACATTAACTTGACCAAAGCCACACTGTTAGTCACTAGCAGAGCCAGGATTCAAGCTAAGATTTCTGACTCTAATTATAAGCTTTTTCCACTCAACCATATTGCAATTCTATTCTGAATGCCAAAATTCTGGAATTTTGTTCTCAATTAACAATAGAAAACAATATCACCAAATACTGGAATTCTTTGTTAAAGCTATCAGTCTTAAAATATCATGAATTAAACAAGCCAAACAAACAAACAAACAAACAAAAAACTGCAGTGGACTCTAGATTAATTAACTAACAAGTAAAATAAGTTTAAATACATTTATATTTCTCTATCAAAAAAACAATTATGACCTAGAATTGGCATATACCCAAATGACAGTGGAATGTCAAAAATCTTTTCATGTTAAAATGTACCTAATTTTAAAATATAGTCATTTATTTTTACAGTCCCTATTCTGGCTATTATCTTCAAGAATATTAAGGCAAATTTCTAATTTACAGCTTTATTGAGCTAAATATGTAGAGAGACCTTATTTTTCTGCTATGATTTCTGGAAGAGTGGCAGTTGACTTTTTAATGCCACTCAAAGTGGAACACACTATCACTAATTTAATTATTAAAGTATGTACTCTAGTTGGAGACTTATAATTTCTAAAGTACTGTGAAAGTGATGAAAAAGTTTTCCTTTCATCTGTGGAAATAAACTGCTCACACTATTAAAGAATGTTATAAATGTTATGCAGTTGCATTCCTATACTGGTTTAGCAATTGCTTCTTAAAATTCACAGAGTGTGCTCCTAGTAGAATGTACATTAGCTTCTGCTTAAAAAGAACGCTCAGTGGGTAATCATATATTACATAGGTTGGAAAAGTAATCTAATCATACAATACATAGTGTAGCCTTAATCGTATAGGTTATGTGTCATTTAGATAATAACTAAAACCCTGAAATCCCATTTCCTCTTCCTGATAATATAACCTGTTTAATTTTCTCAAAACTCTCATAAACATGTATATAATGAAGTAATATGAAAACAAAACCTATGCAGGATTTATAATTGTTTAATAACAATTTATTATGCTCTTATTTAAATTATCATGTAATACACTTCTAAGTGTTATGAATGAAAATTTAAACTCAAAGAGAATTTCATGGTGGAGATAAAATATAAATACTTTAAACTTATGGAAAGGTAGTAACAGGAGAGATGGGGACACTAGACAAATAAATGTAATATTCTATATGATAGAACATTAGAACATTATATGTCTGGTAAACTTAAAGGACGCACCTTTTACATTTTGTATTGTCTTTTCCTGTCCTGGGGATCCTATATACTAATCTATAGACTAGAAATCATCTCTGTTAATAAGAAAATCTTTGAAAATTTGAAAAATACGTGGAAGAATAAAATTGGAGTTGCAAATTAACTGTTTTTAAGGCTTACTAATATGCTTAATAAGAAACAGAATATAACATTGGTGAAAAGATAAATACCTAGCGAACTTCTGGGGAAGATGGCAGAGTAGGGAAGTCCAGGACTCAGTTGTTCCACCAAAACAACTACTATTCTTAAACAAGCATGAACTGTCTGAAACAACTATTTTGAAACTCTGGAGGCCAGAAGAACACTGTATAGCATCCAAGGAAGAGTGGGAGGAAGAGGTTGATATTATGGTAGAGGACAATAAATTGCTGTCTCTGTGCAGTGGCTGCTAGTGCCCATCCCCCACTCTCATGTCAGGCCATCACTGGGTCCAGTCATTACCTAGTTGGGTGGTGACAGAAAAGGATATAAAAATCCTCTTCCTTATGGGGTGAGCATGGCCAATCATTGATATGGGCTTTTAATTAAGGAATTCAGGTTGCTGGGTCTCAGTTCCAAGGGCAACTATTATTTCAACCCTCCACTGACAAGGATGGAGGTAGTGGAAACTTAAAGACATCGTGCTTCTTCAGGGCTGTGGTGGACAGCCGAAGGGCTACATTTGCTGGGCAGTCCAGGAAGCTCAGCTTGGGGAGCTTGAGGAAGCTTGTGGCACACTTCCTTGTTCTCCACGGCACCTTGGAGCCTGTCTGTTCTCCCTTCTTAAGTCTCTGTCCCTGTTTTGGCTGATAAAATTCAACTTGGTAAAGTCCTATCTAGGATTAATCTCTTCCCAGAATTTGCCTTCCAGGCAAAAAAATTCAGTGTAAGACCATGAAAAGAGTGTAAAAATCTAAAGAGACTCACAGTCTGAGACAAAGGCCTGAATCTTCAAATACCAGGGAGAGGAAGGTCTATGTCCTGGGAAACAGAGGGGACAACCAAACTCAAGGTAAACAGAGGAACTCCAAAACAACTAACAGGCAAAAGCCCAGGATAAGATAGAGGACCAGAAAGACAGGAAAAATTCCTGCACACTGCAAGAGCCTTGAGTAGAACTTCCTGATAGGAGAACTGAAGATCAAGAAAATCTTTATCTAATCAACAGCTGGATAAAAAACCAAGAAAAAGACATGCCAGGGAGTAAATCCAAGTGTCAGCATTTGAAATTACAAAAATGTACAGTGTGCAAAAAAATGTACAAGACAAACAAAGCAATAGGAAATGATGGGCCAACCAAAGGACAAGGAAAAAGATACAGAAAACAACAACAAAGAAGATAATTATGTGGACATATTGAAAATGACATTTAAAAAATGACCTTAAAATGCTCAAGGAGATGAAGAAAAGTATGGGAAAGAACTAAAGTATATCAGGATAACAATGAGTGAACAATATGAGAATCTAAGTAAAGAGATAGATGTTTTAAACAGGAACCAAACAGAATTGCTGGAGTTGCAGACCACAGTAACTGAAATGAAAAATTTCCAAGAGGGTTTCAAATGCAGATTGGAGCCGGCTAAAGAATCAGTAAACTTGAAGACAACACACTTGAAATGAATCAGGATGAAGACCTGAAAAACAAAAGAAATATTAAAAGCACAGAGCCTAAAACAACTATGGGACCATAAAGCTCACCAATATATGCATTATGAGAATCCCACAAGGAGAAAAAAGAGACAAAGGAGAAGAACGAATTGTCAAAGAAATAGACAAAGAACTCCCCAAACTTAGTGAAAGATGTGACTATGCACATCCAAGAAACTCAGAGAATAAGAAACAGTATAAACATGTAGCAAAACACACCCTCTCATATACTGATCACACTATCAAATGGAAAGGACAAGGAGAGAGTTTTGAATGCTGCAAGACAAGATCAATAGTTACATACCAGGGAGTCCCAATTAGATGGAGTGCTGATTTTTCATCAGACACCATGAAGGCAAGAAGATAGTGAGCTGAAATATTTAAAGTGCTGAAGGAAAACAACTGTCATCCAACAATCTTATATCTGTTGAGATTCTTTCAAAAATGAGGGAGAGGTTAAGGCATTATCAGGAAAAGACATCTGAGGGAGATGAGATCTGCTCTACAAGCAATGCTGAAGGATTCCTTAAGTCTGAAAGGAAGGGACACTAGACAGTGGTTCAAAGCAGTATAAAGAAATAAAGAACTGTGGTAAAGGTAACCATTTGGGTAATTATAAATGCCAGTATTATTGTATTTTATTTTTTCGTATGTAGTTCTAGTTCTTACTCTCTGCAGGTACTAAAATGCAAATGCATAAAAAGTACTGATAAATCTAGGTTCTTGCAACCTACAATATACAAAGATATAAGTGGGAGCAAGTACAAAAAAAATGGTGGTGGAATAGATAGGTATAGGAGAATTATATGTTCATGCTATTGAAATTAAGTTAGTATCAAACAAAATATGATTTTTATATAAATAGGATGTTAAATTTTAACCCCATGATAACCATAGGGAAAAAAGGTGAAAAATAAATCCAGATAAAAATGAGAAGGCACTAAATATGTTACAACACAAGACAGCAAATAAATATAATAGTAGACTTTAACAGAAGTGAGGGACAAACAGGTGTAAGATTTACAAAGACTTAATAGCAAAATGATAGAAGTTCTGTATCAGTTGCAGTGACTTTAAATATAAATTGATTAAAATCGCCAATCAATAAGTAGAGACAGGATAAAAAAGCAAGACCCAACTATTTGCTGTCTGCAATAGACTCAACTTAGTGTCAAATATACAAGTAAGTTAAGGGTGAAAGTATGGACAAAATATCACTCAAGTAATAACAAAAAGAGAGCTAGGGTGGCTATACTACTAGCAGATAAAATAGATCTGATGTCAAAAATATTCACAAGTGATAAAGATGGTAATTATACACAGATAAAAGGGACTGTGTTGGTTTCAGTATTTTGTGGATCTCAGAAAATTATGTTCTTAAATTGAACCTATTCTTAACCTTAGATTAAATTAGACCTGTTAAGGGCCTTTTGATTAGAGTGCTCTAGTAAGACATGAACTAGGTCTTAATCCTCTTAGTGGAGTCCTTTATAAATGGAAGCAGATATAGACAAAAACTGAGGAGACAGAAAAGAGCCCAGAAGCTGAGAGAGAAGGCCCCGGTGACCATAATTTGGAATCAATGGAACACAGATGTTGAGCAGAAGCCACTTTAGCCTGAAGCTGAAAGAGACAAGGTCTGGAGGAGAGAGAGGCATGCAGACACTCCCATGTGCCTGATTGCACACAACTGAGTTCAGAGAGAAAACATCTTTAGATGCTGCTGCCATGTATCTGACCACCCACAACTGCAACTTGGTGAGGCATCAACTCTTGATTATGATTTGCTTTCGACACTTTCATGGCCTCAGAACTGTAAGCTTTTACCCTAATAAATCCCTATTGTAAAAGCCAATTCATTTCTGGCATATTGCATTGGCATCCTTTAACAAACTGAAATAGGTACAATTCAAAAAGAAGATGTAACAATTATTAATATATATGCACCTAAGAACAGAGCGCCAAGATATATGAAGCAAATACTGACAAATTTGAAGGGAGAAAATTAATTAAAATTTTAAAAAATTTAAAAATTAAAAAATTAAAAAATAACAAATTTGAGGGGAGAGGTCATTGGTTTTATATTTAGAGTAGATTTTAACACACCACTATCAATAATGGATAGAACATCTAATCAGAAGATCAATAAGGAAGTACAGGACTTGAATAACACAGTAAATCAAGTAAATCAAGTAGAACTAACAGTTATATTGAAACCTGCACCCAGCAAACAGAATACACATTCATCTTGAGAGCACACATATCATTCTCCAGGATAGACCAAACAAAACAAGCCTCAATAAATTAAAAAAAAAAAAATAGTATTTTTTATTGAAAAATATATTGCAGTCATACAATATATATGATCAGAAAAGGATGAAGCTAGGAATCAATAACAGAGAAAGAAATGGAAAATTCACAAATACATGGTCATTAAATAGCATTCTCTTAAACACCAATGGGTTAAAGAGGAAATCAGAGTGAAAATAGGAAATATCTTGTGGAGAATGTAAATTAAAACACAATATACCAATACTTATGGGTTGCAGCAAAAGCATTGCTGAGGGAAATATATTGCTCTAAATGTTTACATTATAAAAGAAGAAAGACTTCACATCAGAGACCTAACCTTAAACCAAGAAGTACCAGAAAAGAAGAGCAAGCTAAACCCAAAAGAAGCAGAAGGAAGGGAATAACTAAGATTAGAGTGGAGATAAATGAAATAGTAATAAAAAAGCAATAGAGAGAATCAACAAAACCAAACACTGGCTTTTTTAAAAGATGAATAAAAAGCACAAATTTTAGTGAGAACGACAAAGGAAAAAAGAGAGGATACTGTAGCAGTTTGATATTGTTTATGAATTCCAAAAATAAATATTGGATTATGCTTGTGAACTAGTCTGTTCCTCTGGGCATATTACATTGGATTGGATTCGCAAGTTGCACTTTTACTTGATTAAACAATGATTAAGGTTTTGATTGGGCCACATAAGTAGGATGTGGTGGGCAGAGACTCACAGAGAGAATGACATAGCAGAGGATAATGTTAGAGTTTTGATCCTGGAGCCCAGGAAGTAAGCACACAAAGAAGCAGATATATGAGGAAAGAGAGAAGGCTCCATTAGACACAGCAGAGGCCTCAGGAAGAGAGACGAGCCTTTTACCTGACAGTTTACAGCTGGCCTTGTAGAAAGAGCAGAGCAGTTCAGCCTGGAGAGGAATGAGCCCTGGGAGAGAGACAAGACTTGTCCTAGCCTACAGCTGAGATTGGAAGAAGCTGGGACCACAGAGCCTTGGGAGGAGGAAGAAGACTGAACCCCCTCAGACATCACCCACATCTTGCATCAACATGTGGCAACAGACTGTGGGTGAGAAAAAAAACCTCTTAAGGTATCTTCAGTTGGACTCTTTAGGGCTTTACGACTGTAAGCTTCTACCCCAAATAAATACCCTTTATAAAAGCCAGCAGAGTTCTTGTACTTTGCATCAGCACACTGGCTGACTAATACAGATATGTATAATGAAAATCAGAAATGAAAAGGGGACATTAGTACCAACCCTGCTGAAATAATAAAAAAAAAAGTTACCACAAAAGTGTACTATGAACAACTGTATGCCAAAAACTAGATAACCTAGGTGAAATGGACACCATTATTGAGCACCACATCAAAGTTCCTAGGAGTATTAACTGAATTCGGCAAAGAGGTGAGGTTCAAGATCAAAATGCAAAAATAAGTAGTTTTTCTATACACAAGCAAGGAGCAATCAGAAGAAGAAATAAGAAAAAATATCCATTCAAAATACTATTAAAATAATCCAATATCTAGTAATAAATTTAACCAAGGATGTAAAGGACTTGTACATAGAAAGCTATAAAGCATTACTACAAGACATTAAAAAGACCTAAATAACAAGAAGGATATTCTGCATTCATGAATTGAAAAAAAATAAATATTATTAAGATGTCAATGCTACACAAAGCATTTTATAGATTTTTTAAAATTCCAATTAAAATTCCGACAACTTCTTTGCAGAAATGGAATAATCAATCATCAAATTTATAGAGAAGGATCAGTGGTCCCAAATAGCTAAAGCCATCTTGAAAAAGAAGAATGAATTTAGAAGGCTCATATTTTTTGACCTTTGAACTTTTTACAAAGCCACATTAATCAAGATAGGAAGGTACAGGCACAAGGGCAAACCTATAGACCAACTGAATAGAATTGAGATCTCAGAAATCAACCCTCATATTTATGGCCAACTGATTTTTGACAAGTTGGCAAAGACCACGCAGTGGGGAAAAATAGTCTCTTCAACAACTGGTGCTGGGAAAACTGATCTCTATTTGCAAGAAAAATAAGGAGGACCCTTGCCTCAGACCACATACAAAATCACCTCAAAATGGATCAAGGACCTTAATTTAAGAGCTAGAACTATCAAACTCCTACAAGAAAACATATGGAACTATCTTCAGTACCTTGTGTTAGTCAATGGCTTATTAGACTTTGCACTCAAAGCACAAGTAACATAAGGAAAAATAGAAAATTTGGACCTCATTGAAATTAAAAGAACTTTTGTGTCCCAAAGGACTTTATCATGAATGTAAAACTACAATCTACACAACGGAGGAAAATATTTGGAAACGACATATCAGATGAGGGTTTAATATCCAGAATACATATAGAAATTCTTCAACTTAAAAACAAAAAAGACAAACAATCCAATTAAAAATGGGCAAATGACAGGAACAGACATCTCTCCAAAGAAGATATACAAATTGCCAGAAAACATCATTAGCCATCAAGGAACTACAAATCAAGAACACAATGAGATACTATTTCATACCCATTAGAAGGACTGCTATTAAAAAACAAAACAAAAAAAAACAGAAAATAACAAGTGTTGGAGAGAATGCGGAGTGATAGGAATACACATTCATTGCTGGTGGCAATGTACAATGTTGCAGGTGCTGTGGAAGACTATGTTGTAGTTCCTCAGAAAACTACGTATAGAACTACCATATGACCTGGCAATCCCACGGTTAGGTATATACCCCCAAAGAATTGAAAGCAGTGACATGAACAGATATTTACACATCAGTGTTCTTGGTGGCATTATTCACAATTGCCAAAAGATGGAAACAACCCAAGGGTCCATCAACCAATGAATAGGCAAAATATGGTTTAACTGTGACTTCATGTTGAGTGAAATAAGGCAAACATAAAAAGACAAATACTGTGTGAGCTCAGTGACTTGAAACAATTAGCATAAACAAATTCATAGAGTCATAATTTAGAATATAGGTTACCAGGAAAAGGGGTGAAGCTAAGGAATTGAAAGTTAAGGCTTAAAATATATAGGTCTCCTATTTGGAATGATGGAAATGTTTTGGTAAAAGATGGTGATGATGGTAGCGCAATGTTGTGAATACAATTAATAGTATTGAAACATAAATCTGAATATGATTAAAAGGAGAAATGTTAGATTGTTTATATGTAACAGAAACATTGTTTTTAAAAAAATCCGTGGAGCTACCATCACAGTGAACTCTAAATTAATCTATGGATTTTAATTCATAGTACAATTATAAAATATACTGTCACTTATAGTTACAAACCTACACCAATGGAAGGTGTTGGTGGTGTGATAGACATGGGAATCCTGTATTTTATGTATGATTAATCTGTAAACTCACAACTTCTTTAATAAAGAAAAAAAAAACACAATGATATATGTTTTGTTATGAGTATTATTGTATAGGTACACAAAAAACTGGCCAAGTTGACACATTAGCCTAACCATCACAATATATGATCTCTAAAAAAGATAAAGACCCCGATAAATGGAACCAAATAGAGAATTCAGAAATAGATTCACACATAACTGATCAATTGATTTCTGACAAAAATGCTAATGACTATGCATAGGGGAAAATTTTTTTTTAATTGTGCTGACAAAATTGAACAGTCTCTTACCAAAAAAGGAGACATTAACTCATCATTTGCAGCATATATAGAACATCTTTTAAAATAGACTTTAGACATTAATATGAAACCTAATACTACAAACCTTCTAATGTAAACATTGGATATCTGTGTAATCATGGGTTAGTCCCATTTTTTAGATTAAATGCAAAATTCTTGAAGCATTGCAGAAAACTGGATACACTGTACTTCATCGTAATAAAATTTGCTCTGTGAAAGACACCATTGAAATCACAAAATAGAGAACTATTTGCTACACAGGTATTTGACAAAGAACATGTATCCATAATAAATGAATAATACTCAAACTAAATATTTTGAAGATAAAAAAGGAAACAATTAAAAATGCAAAAATGTGAACACATCACCAAAGAATATACACAAAGGGCATCTAAGCCCACAAAAAGATGTTCAATATCACTTGTCATAAGGAAATAAAATTTTAAACCACAATATGATCTCAAAAACCATTAAAATGACTAAAATATATATATATATAATAATAACTGATAATACAAAGCACTTACAAGAATGAAGAGCAATTGAATCTCTCAACTGTTATTGGTAGGAATACAAGCTGATGGCATCACGTTTGAAAAGAATCTGAATATTTCTTATGAAATGAAACTACTTATCCAATGATCAAGCAATCTCAGTCTTTGATATTTACACAAGAAAAATGAAAACACGTCTTCATAGAGACCTGTAAGCCAACTTTTACATTATATAATTGGAAACAGCCACATTTCCATCAACTAGTGAATGGACAAGCTGAGGTACATGAGTACAAAGGAATAGAACTCAGCAACAAATAGGATCATATTACTGATCAATTCAAGTACACCAATGAATCGCAAATACGTTATGCTATGAAAGAAGCCAAACTCAAATGGTTGCATGCAGTGCAATTCCACTTGGATCATGTTCTGGACAGAGCAAAATTATAACAATAAAGAAATATCTGTGGTGGCCAGAACTGGAGGTAAACGGAGGTGACAGAGTGCACAATGGTTGAGGGGAAATTTTAGGGTGATGGAAATGTTCTAAAACTTGATTGTGGTCTCACAAGTACATACAATTTCAAAACTCAAATAACTGGAAGACGTCAATGGTGTATCTATTGCATTTATATTAAAATAATTCTAATTTTAAAATTACCTATTGCATAAATTAACCTTAACTTCAGAATAGGAGTTAGTTTTATAGGAAGACAATGTCTAGAAGACAGCAGAAGTGAATCTTCTGTAGTGTGACACTATTCTATTTCTTAGACTTAGTACTATTTACATGGTTATTTTCAGGTCATGAAAATTCATTAGGTTTTATATTATGATAGTTGGATTTGTATATATGCATATTAATTATCTTTTAAAAAAATAAAAAAGGAAACAAACCCTAACTCTATTCTACATATTCTAATAAATTCTCTAAACCCCTCATACTAAATACTCTGAATCAATCTTATCACCTCTTATTAATTCTCCTACCAATAAGACAGTGTATATGTTTTTACCATGCATTCATTTTATATTTGTGTGATTCCAGATTTTTGAAATTTGAAAATTATAGTTTAGCACATTTTAGGTCTTTCAGTGTCCCTCAAATTTTATCTTTTTATTTCAAAATGATTTTTCTTCATAATTATCCTTTCCATTTTTTCTTTCCTAACTGTGCTTTCTAGGCTGACTAATCACTCTTGCATTTCAAAATTATTCTTTATTTCTGTTATTATTTGCTTTATTTTTGTTAATTTCTGAATTCTTTGAATCATGCTTTCATAGCATTCTAATATCTATCAGTGTCAATTTAGATTTATGTCAATTTCTTGAAGTTTTAACAATAACTTTTTATTTTTATGTTCGTCTGCTATGATATATTATGGTACTTATTTTCCTGCCATATAAACTTTCTAAAACCTAAATTCTGCAGAACTTCCTTGCTTGTTTGTAACTTTCCTTATGGTTTTTCTGCTCTATTTATTTTTCTTCTACCTGCCTTGTTTCAGTTTCATTCAATTTTATTTTTAGTATTCGTTTCTTTTATTTCTCTTTCAAATAGAACTTTTATTCGAGTCTTGTAATCTTGAATGTCTGCTCATCTTTTAAAGTGAGTTACTGAAAAGAATTCTTAGCCTCATTATTTTAAACAATTTATTGAAGTATATCATTCATACATGAACATACATAAACTACAAGTGTTTAGTAAACATCGCAAACTTACAAAACAAACATGCATAACATCATTACCCCGCCCACAAACTGCATTGTTGTGAAACATTTGTTAACAAATCATGAAAAAGCATCGTCAAAGTATTACTACTAATTATAGTCCATATCTTCCTCCCCTATATATGTTTTTAAGGATTTATTTATTTATTTATTTACTTTTATCTATTTTTACTCCTCCGTCACATTTTTGCTGTTTCTGTGTCCATTCGCTGGGTGACTCTATGTCCGTTTCCTGCCCTCTCTTTTCATCCTTCTCCTCCTGTCTTCACTAGGATTCAACCTCAGAACCTCCAATGTGGGAGACAGGTGTCCTACTGCCTGTGCCACCTTAGTTCCTGGTTTTTCAGTGCATCTCATCTCGGCTTTCCCATGTGTCACTCTCATTACGTCATAATCTTGCGTTGCTCACAGGGCCTGGCGGCTCACCCGTGAGCGGGGCTTGGTGGACCATGTGCCTTCTATATTTTTCTTTTTAAAATTTTTACCAGGAGGTCCCGGGGATCAAACCCAGGTCTCTCCATATAGGAGAGGATGCCCAACCACCGGAGCCACATCTGTCCCTCTGTTATATCTCTTAATGTTGACTTAAGATACCCAAGTTACAGTCTTTTCCCATACAGGATGGTCATATAATAAATCAGGCTTGGTTTACCACCAGCATTCCACAAACCAAACCTAGGGAGAAAAACTAGGTCTGGGGACACATGCATGGTTTCTAATATAGCGAATGTTTAACCTACCCTGATTATCACAAAATCAGGACAGCGAGAATATTGGCATTCTTATCCTCATTTTACATCACTACTTTCAGATTGTTTTCCAGTGCCACTTCATCATGGAAGCCCATTACATCCTCTCTCAAATATGTCCATACCCCATCACAATACCACATTTTATCCTGAGAATGTTTATATTCCATGGCATTTTTATTGTTGTATATCGGCCCAACATATAGGCCCTCAAAAGTATTTTAATAATTAGCCTACAAGAACATCTAGAGAATTGAAAAATGTAAAAATTCTGTTGGTTCTCCCTTGCCTACAAAGACTAAATTTCACTATTTGGGTCCTACTTGTGTTCATATGTGTGTGTTCGAGTTACTAATTCTTCTGAGTAAACTAAAAGTTAGTATTCTGAATTCACAAAATTATAACACTTATGAAGGCCTCCAGAGCCTTATACTTTTGCTATCTTGAATTCCACATGCCTATGTCTTTATAATTTCATTGTCACTTTGTATAATAATCCTTTGAATAAGCTCAAACTGTATATTTTATTCCCTGAAAACACAACTCTTCATAATTTAAGCAGATCAGAAGTATAATGAAATCAGACCACAATAACCCTATGTACTAAATCCTACAAAAGATATATTATGGTGTAATATTACAACAGTTTTTCATATTTACTAAGTGTTTGCAATATAGTATGGTTACATTGCAGAGATGAGGAAAATGGGCCTCAGAGAAGTTAAGGGCTAAACCATGTCAGCTTGTCCTATAAATTTTTGTGTCATATCTTAAGATTTCTAATATAGCATTAAAACATATATGTAAATATTTTCTAAGCTTCCATTTTAAATGAGAGGCAAAAGAACTCTATTTATTTAATAAATTTCAATGTGTATTATTCCAGAATAATTTACTTTTAATAATAAGTAAATCATCATATTGTTGTTGAAAAACAGATGATAAACGGATTGTATTCCCCTTGGGGCATTTCTTCTGGGTTACAATAGCTGTGTAAATGGATATAAAAAATCTAAATAAATCATAGTAACAGTGTAAAATAAATTTTCATTTGCTGTTCCAAGGGTAAGATGGAAATTCATATAATTTACAGAATATTTTAGGAGATAGAATGTAAAATATCAAGTTCAAATATGCTATGAATTCCCTTGCACTACCACTTTAGTTCTTGTATATTGTCTAGGTCCCTAGGAATTATCCATAACCAGATTCATGTGGAGTTCTACATAAGCTTTGGAACCCCATCCCTTTTGGAAAACAATAAAGAAAAATAAAATGTAAACTTATGTTAGCAGTGGTAAATATGAGCTCTTGAAATTGGGTGGGTGCTTTCATTGACCTATGGAGGAAGGCATTCCAGTTCAAAGTAAGAGCTCAGGAAGTAGGGTCTAAACTTAAGTTATGTAAATTTATCAATAGAGGGCAAGAAAACTTCAATTATCTAGTAGTTTTGCATTTTATTGTAATGAGAAATATAAACAACAATTCTTTTAAGCTTATTTTACTAGTTATGTAATCTAGAATACATTTCAGATTGCTAGTGATCCATAGTCTCTTAATTGTAGTCTTTTTTGTTCATAGTTTCTGTTTTCTTAATGGCTTTAAAAATATACATATGCCTCAAGAATCATGTTTTGTTTTCTTTCATTATGGAGAAAAAGAGTGGTTGCAAAAATAAAGCCACGGTGTAATAGGATATAATATGACTGTGAAGAGTCAAGCACATGGAGGGAGACCTGGAATTGAATCTTAGTTCTGGCATGAATTAGCTGTAGGAGCTGTTATAAAGAAGAAATAAAGCAATGTGTACAAAATTCCATTTGTGCAGCAAGTGCTCAATAAATTATTGCTTTTATTATTTCTGTTCTCCTTTGCTAAGTTTGTTAAGTTTTAATGATAAGTCCAGGATAACTTGACTTTTCTGCTTTCTAGTAAAATCATATTTATGGAAGCTGCTTTAAATTAAATTCTAAAGGTTGATCCATTATTATTAAATTATTAAATTCTTTGAGAATCACAATCACTTTTTCTTTATAACTTTTGAGCCCACTCCATATGTGTTAATATTGATTTAGTAAAACATAGAATAACTTTTCTTTAGGCATTTTAAAAGTATAGTTTTGGGGCATGGAAAGTTAGTAGATGATAACCAAATCCACAGTTATAGCCATTTTAATCATTACATGAATTACTGGATTTAAAACAGCCAAATATTTGCATTCATATTATTAATCACATTTTTTTATGTGTAACTAAAGGATGGAACACCTGGCTGAAGGCTTAATCACATACATTTATAAAAACTAGGTTATACTTTTAATTTTGTGAGCCAATATCTGTATTTAAAAATAAGTAAATAAAATGGATGTCAGTTCAGTTATGTGAGTCCCCATTTAAAAGCACAATTGAAATGTACAAAGGAATTCCTTTATATAGTTACTACTTTACATATTTAATTAGTCTGCCTGGCCTTCATTATTGTTCCTGGCTGCTCATGTACTGCAATCCTGAAGAGGTGTCTAGTTTGGACAGAAAGCCTAGCATCACACAGCTTTTAATCACAGAGCTGGTCAATGAACAAATATGTTCAGATTCCAAATTCTATTTTATTTACCTTTCACCATTCTGGACTCAGGAATATCATTGAAATGATGGCAAAAATTGTTTCAGGACTGATATTTTTCTTGTAAGTTCTAATCACATATAAAGAATAATAGATTTTATCATATTCATATTGTTTTGTATTTTATTTCTTTCAATTCTTTTACCTCATCTACATAAGTTCTTTTACCTCGACCTCCATTCAGCTAAATTTCATGTCAACTCCTCCCTTAACGAAGCTTTTAAAATAAGAAAAAAACTGTCATTTGGTGTCCCAAGCATAGCATTAACACATTTTTAATTAAATGAATTTTTTTAAATAAACATATTAAAATATTTAATTAATTACAGTAGTTGGTTGAGGATTCTAATTTGTTTTGTTTCATTTTATTTCCTATTAGCAGACTTCAAAAATCTTTCTTTTCTGACACCTCATTTAAATATTTCTCTATTTCTCCAACTCTATTATTTTCACTAATTAGATGAATTCTTCACCTGATACTGGCAATTCTTCTAAGTAATTATGAACTTATCTTTCCCAGAAAAATGGTAAAATGGGGCTTCCTTTTCCTTCTATCTTTAGTTCTAATTCAGATGGATTTTCTATAACTGATAGGATCCATGTCAGTATAGTAAAACTGTAGCTTGACTTATATTATAAATTTAAATATTTTACATAATATTATGTGTCCTCAAAACTGATTTGAAATGCCTGTGGAGTGAATGCATGAAAAATAAAAATACATTGTAATAGACAATTAATAAAATCTTTCTTACAACCAGTGCTTATATGGGCTAATAAATGAAACTTTGAATTCTTATACTGGTAACTCTTTGTCTCAATTTATTGGTTAGGACTATCCAGGAAAGACTTTTATTTTACTCTAAGTTTCATTGTTTTCTGCCTTATATAAGTATTATGTCCAATTGCAAACTGTTTTTTAATATTCACAATAACATTTACTTACTATTCTCTATTGCTACTGTAATTATGACTTAGATAATAGTTATTTAGTTATTTCACTGAATGCACAGTCAACAATACTAAACAAATGTAATGCATTAAAAGAAAAATGTTTTCTTATTTTCTTCAGATTACTTTTACCAATCCTATCAGAGTTTTTGAAGAAATAGAAAAACATGGATTGTGAACTAATTAGACTTCCAAAAGCAATAACATGAGCAACTACCAAGCCATTAAATGACAGAAAAATGCTAAGTATTTAAGCAAGAAATTTGAATGAAACATGATCTGTCTTAATTCAATCATAGCATATCTTCCTAATAAATATCTTGTTAATTCTGTTCAGCAAAATCCAAGAAGATCTAAAGCCACTGGAACAGTTTTAGATTAGTTTCAAAAATGTTGCAATACATGAGGCTGTGGCTGTGAGAGCACACCTAATTCAGACATTATATTTAAAATAGTTTTAAAGATTAAATCTTATTAACATAGTTTATCCTTCAATATCTATTTCAGTCTTCTTAGATCAGTATTAATATCTTCATTCTACAGGCAAATAGATTATAGCAAATCATTTTATACAATTGCTGAAAGATCTAGATTTCTACTGTTCTAGTGCAATGATCAGTCCCCAGATACACCTTATGTGTGTGGATGTGAGAAGGAAAATTCTTTAGCTGTTCACTTTGGTTTTAGTATGATTTAATAAGAAAAGAGCTAACAGAATTAATTTGTAAATTAACAACTTGACATGTTGGTTTTGGAAATGACATGAGTTGGACAAATGACCCATAAATATTTGGACTGATAGGTTCTCTGATTCAGGTTCAGGTGGCCTCTGTATTCTATACCACTGTCATTCTAATGATGAATCAATTGATCTAGAGTTTGAGAAAAAAATACGCAAATAATGCTCCACAGGGAGTATACATAGAAAACAGTTTTTAGGAATAATCTATGCATATTACAATTAAAACAAATTTGCATGGCTTTATGCATTCAATTACTTCAGCCATTGGGAATATATTACAGTAACCTCCAATGATGTAATAACAATAATTGATCACTTGCAATGTTGACATTTAGGACATGAATTGTCATTTCATCTTTTTGGCTTGAACACTGAATCACCGTATTAGGATATCATTTATGCACATCGAGTATTCAGAACATAGGCATATAGAGGAAAATAAAGAGGCATCTGAGCAAAGCCTGAAATTTATGCCATACCAAAGATGCATGAGCAACCATCAAACTGTAATCTGTGAAAAACATTAAATTGTTGCTTGGTATACCTAGATATTCTGTTTTGTCAGTTTTCAGCAAAAGGAGGGTAGGATATAAGAGGTTAAGATGTGAGGTCTCCTAAGAATTATGAACACAAGAAACAGCAGCTGATTGCCTGAGAGAAAAGTAAAACAGAGTGTAGAAATAATGAAAGTAAAGCCCCAGTGTAAAGGTTACGACAGTTTAGTAAGATACAAGAACTAATGGCACCATTAAGTAATATTAAAACTTTGGATCATTTTGTTATAATAGTTAAAATTTGATCATTTTTCATTGATTTGACATTATTCTGACTTTGAGTTATAAAAAAATAATGTATGTTAAAAGTAGATTATGTTTTCCTTTAAAAAATCAGAGATTATTATACAAATAACTTGAGTATTACTCTATAATATCAAAGACTTAATATACAAATATTTGTGTGTTTGTAATAAAATGAATCATTAGCTGCAGAATAATTCCTGAAACAATTTGGTGGTATATATATAGATTTTCATTTCTCTAAATCAAGCAGAAAACCTTTGTTAATAATGAATCTGTTTTTATTAAAAGGAGATTTATTTTCCCATGAAGACAGAATTTCAGGGTTGAATATTTTTTAATGTAAACTCCAATGCATGAACTCTCCCCGACATTGTTACAACATGACCCATTGGAAAGGGTGTATCTCTTAGTACTCTCTGTGCTGTGCATGAAGCATTGAGTAGTAATGAAAGGATTGAGATGAGCCATCACATTTGAAATACATAATGAAAGGAATTGAAGACAAATTTGATGGAACTCTTTTAAAATAAAATATGTGTAAATGTGTGTGCTTGTGTGTGTGTGTCTGTAATATTGAGCACTCCCCAAGAAACTCTTTGAGAAAGGGATCTTATTCATATTGGTGTTCTTTACAGACTCTAGCAAATGTATACATAAAAAATACACAAGTAAATATTGATTACATTTTGGCATCTGTAAGGATGCATTTATAGATGCATGAATTTATGCACACATGCTGTTTTAGATTCCTATGCTGCTCATTTAAATTCCACAAAATGGGCCAGTTAAACTATAGGTATTTATTCACTCATATTTGAATCTGAATAAATGACCACATCAAGGCATGATCAAGCTGATGCTTTCTTCCTGAAGATTGGGCATTCTGGGCCTGGCTGATGGTAATCATTGGTCCTTAGCTTGCATATGGCAAAGCACATGGTGGCCTCTCCTGGTCTCTCTGTTCTCTTCCAGTTTCTGTTGAATTTCAACTTCTTGCTTCTATAGCTTTTTCTCTCTATATCTGAATTTTTCTGTTTATAAAGGACTCCAGTAACTGGATTAAGACCTATCCTGATTGAGGTGGGCCATAGCTTAACTGAAGTAACTTCATCAATAAGCCCTATTTCAATGGACTCATAACCACAGGAATGGATTTTATTTAAGACACTGATTTTCTAAGGTATATACAAATTCAAACCATTACACCACCTAAAAGAATCACCATGCATTAGTGTGGTCATTGGGTACAATTGAGGAAAGAATATTATTATAGTTGTACTATTAACTATTATTTAGTTTACATAAGTTTTTCCCTTCAAATCAAGGTATTTGATTAAGATTGATTATCTTGAAGATTTTTTATCAATATTGAGACATACATATTGAGCTGTCTTTTTCTTCTGTTCTTTCATTTTTCTGATTTTGAAATAAAGTTGTAAAAAATAAAAACTAATAAAGTAAAAGCTGAATACAATATTGAGACATATATGTAAATATACATATTTTAAGGAGGTATCAGGGATTGAACCCAAGTCCTCATACATGGAAAGTAGGTGCTCAACCACTGAGCTAGAAAGAAGAAAGTGTATTCTTTTGTTGGATGAGTTGTTCTACATATGTCTGTTAGTTCTAATTTTTATACCTTCTTATTGAAGTGACACCTTAATCAATATCTAGTGTGCTCGCCTTTGTCCCTTTTAACAGTTTTGGACATGAATCTATTTTATCTGATGTTCGTACAGCTTTCTCAGCTCTCTTTGGGTTACTATTTAGATGGAATACTTTTCTAGCATTTCCCTGTCCACATAATTGTGCCTTTGGAAGTAAAGAGCTCCTTTTAAACAACATATAGTTAGGTCTTGCTTTATAAAACATTGTACTAGTCTCTTCCTTTTGGCTTGAGTGTTTACTCCATTTACATTTAAACTAGCTACTGAACAGACCTTTATAATGCCACTTTTGCTATTTTGACTTTGTAAACCTTGTAGGTTTTATTCCCACAATTCTTCCATTAATATCTTCTCTCATATTTATTTTTTGCAGTGTACCATATTGAGCCCCATTTCATTTTCTTTTGTAGATCTTATTCAGATATTTATTTTGTGGTTACCATGAGGTTTAAATACAAATGCCTACATCTATAACTAGCTTATTTGATTTGTTACCACTTTAAATTCAATAGCATACATAAACATTGTTCCTTTACTCCTCCATCTCCCCACCTTTTTGTTCTACTTGTTTCAAGTTATATCCTTACACATTATATGCCCTAAACCATCAATCTTTCATTATTTTTTTTCAGTTTTTTAGTTTTGTTTTGCTTTTAGGAGGTACTGGGAATTGAACCCAGGGCCTTACACCTGGGAAGCACATACTCAATCACTGATTTACATTCACTCCCATCTCATTACTTTTTAAGCATTTGTTTTTTAGACTGTCTATAAATAAAAAGTGGTGTTACATACAAAAAATACAATAAAATAATAATGGGGTTTATAATTACCCATATGGTTATCTATAGCAGAAATCTTTATTCCTTTAAGCTACTTCAATCCCTGCGTATTGTCCTTCTTTTCCTTTTTGTCTGAAGAATTCCTTTTAACATTGAGTGTCTTATGCTGCCATCTTGATTGCCTAGAAGCAATCCAAATAATACTAAGTGCATTAATATATATTCATTAGGTAAATTGTATCCACTAGAGAAATAATTATCAATATTATGGAATAAGGTATGGTTAAAAAACA
>JAQZBX010043413.1:0-21683 GCA_029593785.1 Cabassous unicinctus | reverse complement strand
ATATATATATATATATATTATTCACCATTGAACAGTTTCCTTGAATAATTCCCTTGACATGAAACCTTAAACAAAGAAAGATGATGGATCTTCAATATTCAATACAAGAACGATTCCATATACCTACAGTTGAAAATAATAAAAAGAGAATAATAATAATGTCATCTTTGAAAACTTTAAATAATAAGTTACTTGCTGAACTTTATATCAAAGAACTACATAGGCAAATTGTATTCTGGATAATCATGCAATTCTTGAACACTTTTGAAGGCAAGCAAAAAGCCAAAATAATTTAAATGATGAATTTGATATACATTTTTAGAAATGTTATCACATTATGATTATCTCCTTAGATTGTTGTTTTTTGCCTCAGACAATAAGCCTTTCATAATTTAGCATAAAAATTTTCAGGAGAAACTATTATTTAAACGTGTGAATTCATTTTTAGTCCTTTTGTATAATTTTTAACCTCCCAAGTGAAATGGGCTGAGTGTCAAATCATTGTGGAAAAAAATTCTGCACATATTAATGCTCAGCATTCCATTCTCTAACCTCATTCTATTTTCTGAGACCTATATTCTAATTATAACTTCATGAGTTGACACAATATATTTAGTTTATAATAGCACAATCATATGGAAATTCTCCTTTTGTGACTGGCCTGCTTCACTCAATGTAATATCCTCCAGGTTCATCCATGTTGTTTTATGTTTCATGACTTCATTTCTTCTTACTGCTGCATAATATTCAATCATGTGTATTTACCATAATTTGTACATTCATGGGTTGATGGACACCTGGGTTGTTTCCATTTTTGGAAATTGTGAATAAGGACATGATGAATATCATGTGAAGTTGTCTGTTGTTGTCACTGCTCTCAGTTCTTCTGGTTATATACCTTTTGCAGTATGGCTGGGTCACATGGCTAGTCTATGCTCAGCTTCCTTAGGAACTGCCAAACAGTCCTCTATAGTGGCTCTAGGATTCTACATTCCCACCAGTGTAAATAAGCATTCCTATCTATTCACATCCTCTCCAACACATGTAGTTTGCTGACTTTTGAATGCTGGCCATTTTAATATTTGTGAAATGATACATCATTGTAGTTTTGATTTGCATTTCCTAGAATGCCAGGTGGTGATGAACATTTTTTTTTGCCATTTATATTTCTTCTTTAAACAATTGTCTATTCAAAACTTGTGCCATTTTTTAAATTGTGCAATTTGCCTTCTTTTCATTTAGCTGTAGTATCTTTTTATATGACATGGTTATTAAACCCTTATCAGATATGTGATTTCCAAATATTTTCTCCCATTGAGTCAGCTGTCTTTTCAGGATTTTGACAAAGTCCCCTGAGGCGCAAGAGTTGAATTTTGAGGAGTTCCCATTTAACTTTTTTGGTGTTGTTGGTCATGCTTCAGTGTAAGGTTTATCAAAGTGCAGCCAATTACAAAATCTTGAAGATGTGTTCCCACATTTTCTTCAATGAGTTTTATGGTTGTACCTTTTATATTTAGATTCCTGATCCATTTTGAGATAATTTTTGTATAAGGCATGAGATAGTTGTCTTCTTTCATTCTTTTGCATATTGCTATCTAAATCTCTCAGCATCATTTTTTGAATAAAGTGTTCTAGCCAACTGGAAAGGCATTAGAGACTTGTCAAAAATCACTTGACAGTAGATGTGAGGGTCTATTTTTGAGTTCTCTAATTGGTTCCATTGATGAATTTGTCTTTATGTCAGTACCATGCTGTTTTACCACTGTACTTAAGTAATATTCTTTAAATTCAGGAAGTGAGAGCTGTCTGAAAATGTTCCACTTTTTAAAAATATTTTAGGCTATTCAGGACCTGTTGCAGTTGGGCAGTTTGATGTAATTATGAATTCCAAAAATATAATTGGATCATGCTTGTAAACTGATCTGTTAATCTGGGCATGATTAAGTTATGATTAGGGCATTGACTGGGCCACGTCAGTAGGGCGTTGAGCCCCACCCCTTGGTGGGTGAGGAATCTAATATAAAAGGCGAGGCAAAGAACAGAGTTGAAGCAGATTTTGAGAAACAGTTTTGATGTTGGAAAGAAGGCCCCAGGAGAAGAGAAGCGAGCTGTTCGCCTGATCGTCTACAGCTGACCTTGTGGAGGAAACAGGAGTTAAGCCCGGAGAGAAATGCAGCCCCAGGAAGAAACGAACCTAAGAAGTTGGCAGCTGTCTTGCCCTAATACGTAGCAATGGACTGCGGTGAGAAAAGAAACTTAATGCTTTATGGCTTGGTATCTGTGAACTTCTACCCCAAATATATACCCTTTATGAAGACCAATCCATTTTTGGTATTTCACATTAGCACCCCTTTTGGCTGACTAATACAGAATTTGGTATCGAGGAGTGGGAATGTGCTTTTGTAATTACCAAAATGTTTGAACGGTTTTATAAATGGGTAAGGGGTATTTTTTGGAGGAATTGTGAAATGCTTTATGGAAAAGGCCTAGATCACTTTGAAGAGACAATTGATAGCAATATGGACGCTAAAGAGACTTTCTATTATGCCTTAGAAGTAAATGATGGAGCTCTCATTGGAAACTGGACGAAAGGCTATCCATGTTTTAAAGTTGCAGAGAACTTAGCAAGATTAACTCCTGGTGTTACATGGAGGACAGAATTTCAAAATGGTGAATCAGAGCAGTTAGCTGAAGAACTTTCCAAGGTAAATTCGGTGAATGTGGCTTGGCTTCTCCTTTCAGCTTATAGCAAAATACTAGATGAGTGAAATACACTAAGGACTGAATTTTTGGGCACAAAGAAAACAGAAACTGATTCTGGAACTTCCAAGTTTCTGGTAATCAAATTCCCTGATGAAAATGCCCCATTTGAAGACTTTACTAAACTTGGAACTTGTAAATCAGAATTGAAGATGCAGTTATCTAGGAAAGGCTTGTGGAAAGTCTTACTGTCTGATGGCTTGGACCCCTGCTTCCTGCATACTAAACCAACAAAGTTTTTGAGAGAGCTGTATGAACAAAACCACTGTCAGCTTGGACAAAAGAGGGCATGGAAAGGAGAGATTGAAGGAAAATCAGCTTTAAGAAGAAAACCGTGGAAGCAGAGATCTGGACTTAAGACATCTCCTTGGGCCAAGAGAGGAGCCCCACCCATGTGTACAGAGAGGGTGAGTTTTCCCCAGCAGTTGAAAAGGGTGATGTCCCCACCTGATCTTCTGGGAGAGGTTTGCCACCCTAGGGTTCAGGGAGGGTGGAGCACATTCCTCAAAGATTAGGGTGGTTAAGGTCAACACCCCATAGGTCTGAGAGGGGTGTAACTGTCCCCCATGGATTAGAGAAGGACAGGTGGTCAACTCATTGCTCTGAGAGGGTTGAACCTGCATATCAAAGGTTAGGGAAGGCCAGGTGGTTAACTCATTGCTCTGAGAGTGTTGAACCGGTATGCCAAAGGTTAGGAGGAATATTGTCTTTACCTCACTCTACTAGGGGGGTTAAGACTCTAACCCAAAGATTGGGTAAGATGTGGCAATCACCCCAACACTCTTGGAGGGTGAGGTCTGGAGCTTGGTCAACACCCAGATGCTTGAAGAGGTTGGAACCAAGAAAATGGCCGTTGGGCAAGCCTGTGGAAAGGGTGGGTTCCCATGTGGCCCCAAGGAGAAGAAACCATCATCTTAAGAATGACTCTCAGAATTTGAAATCAAATGGAGAATGCCCTGCAGGTTTACTGAACTGTAGAGGATCCATGACTCATGTCTGACATCCCAATTTCTCCTTTTGATAATGAAAATGTTTATCCTTTGTCTTTCCATTGTGTATTGGAAGCAGTTAAATGGTTTTGTAAGTTTCAGAGGTCTATAGCAGACAGGACTTTGCTGCAAGACAAACTGTATTTCTTTAAATTGATTATGATATGATTTTGTACTTGAATTGTTACTGAGTTTTTTGAATATTGTAATGTATTTTTGGAATTCAGAGGGTGGAGTGTTGCATTGGGGAGTTTGATGTAATTATGAATTCCAAAAATATAATTGGATCATGCTTGTAAACTGATCTGTTATTCTGGGCATGATTAAGTTATGATTAGGGCGTTGACTGGGTCACGTCAGTAGGGCTTTGAGCCCCACCCCTTTGTGGGTGGGAAATCGAATATAAAAGGCAAGGCAAAGAAGAGAGTTGAAGCAGATTTTGAGAAACAGTTTTGATGTTGGAAAGAAGGTCCCAGGAGAAGAAAAGCGAGCTGTTCGCCTGATTGCCTACAGCTGACCTTGTAGAGGAAACAGGAGCTAAGCCCGGAGAGAAATGTAGCCCTGGGAAGAGACAAACCCAAGAAGTTGGCAGCTGTCTTGCCCTAACACATGGCAATGGACTGTGGTGAGAGAAGAAACTTAACACTTTATGGCCTGGTATCTGTGGACTTCTACCCCAAATAAATACCCTTTATAAAGACCAACTCATTTTTGGTATTTCACATAAGCACCCCTTTTGGCTGACTAATACAGGGCCCTTTCCCCTTCCAAATAAATTTGATAACTGGATTTTCCTTTTCCATGAAAAAAAAAGTTTTTTGAGATTCTTCTTGGGATTCTGTTGAATCTGTATATCACTTTGGTTAGAATTGACATATTAATGACATTTAGTCTTCCAGTTCATGAATGCAGAATACTTTCAATTTATTTAAGCCTTCTTAGGTTTATTTTAGGAATTTTTACAATTTTCTGAATACAACTCCTTTATGTCCTTGGTTAAGTTTAATCATGAATATTTCATTCTTTTAGTTGCTATAATGATTTGAATTGTTTGTTTGGTTTCCTCCTTAGACTGCTCATCTGTAGTCTGTAGAAATGCTATTAAGTTTTGTGAATTAATCTTGTATCCTGCCACTTTGTTGAACTCTTCTATTAATTGTAGGACATTTGTTGTGCATTTTTCAAGATTTTCTAGATATAAGATAATAACATCAGTGGATAGTGCAAGAATTACTTCTTCCATTCCTATATGGGTGCTTTTTATTTATTTATCAAGCCTAATTGATCTAGCTGGAACTTCTAGAACAATATTGAATTACAATGGTGACACTGGGCATCCATGTATTGTTTCTGATCACAGAGGGAAAGCTTTAAGTCTTTCACTGTTGAGTACAACACTAGCAGTAGGTTTTTCATATTTGCACTTTACCATATCTAGAAAGCTTTCTTCTATTCTTAACTGATGGAGTGTTTTTTTATCAAGAAAGGGTGCAATACTTTGTCCAAATGTTTTTTGGCATCAATCAAGAGTATTATGAGTTTTACCTTCTTTAATTTATGAATGTGGTTTATTACACTAATTGATTTTCTTGTGTTGGACCACCCTTATGTATCTGGGATAAAACCCATGTTATTATAGTGTATAATTATTTTACTGTGCTTTTGGATTCAGTTGGTAAATATTTTCTTGAGGATTTTTGAATTTATATTCATTAGAGGTATTGATCAGCAATTTTCTTTTTTCATAGTCTCTTTATCTGGTTTTGGTATTAGGGTGATATGGGTTTCATAGGATGAAGTTGGTAGTATTTTTCCTACTCAATTTTTAGGAAAAGCTTGAACAAGTTTGGTATTAGATTGTCTTTGAATGATTGTTAGAATTATACTGTAATGCCATCTGTTAATTTCCTTTATCCTTTTGGGAGGATTTAAATGACTGCTCAAATCCCTTTACTTGTGCTTAGTTCATTGAGGTCTTCTATTTCTTCTAGGGTCAGTTTAGGTTGTTCATGTGTTTCTGGGAAATTGTCCAAATCGTTTGCATTGGCTACTTTTTTGGTGTACAGTTGTTCATAGTATCATATTATGATTGCTATAATTTCTCTGGGTTCAGTGATAATGTACCTCCTCTCATTCCTGATTTTATTTGTGTCTTCTCTTTTTTTCTTTAACAGTTTAGCTAAGGCTTTTTTGATTTTGTTGATCTTCTCGAAGAACCAATTCTTGGTTTTGTTGATTCTCACTATTGCTTTCCTGTTCTTGATTTAAAATTTTATTGCTCTGATCTTTACTATTTCTTTCCTTTGGTTTGATTTGAGATTAGTATTCTGTTCTTTTTCTAGTTCATTCAGGTGTACAGGTTAAACATGTTCAATTTTATCTCTTTCTTTTTTTTTTAAGGTAAACATTGATGGCTATAAATTTCCCTCTCAGCAATACAATTGCAGTGTCCTATAGGTTTTGTTATGTTATGTTTTCATTTTCATTTTGTCTCAAGATATTTGCTGAATTTTCTTTCAGCTTCTTCTTTAATCAACTGATTATAAAAGAGTGTGTTGTTTAATCTCAATATAATTATGAATTTCCCTTTTTTCACTCATTACTTTTTTCCCAGTGGTTTCTATTTATTGGTTTATCTTATATTTCTTTTGAGGGTGGCCTGTATGCTGAGATGGGTCTTTTCTATATACATTTTTATTTTTTTAAAGAGTACATGAATTTAATATAAAAAATATAGGTGATTCTCATATACCCCACTCCCTACTTTTCCCACATTAACATCATCCCTTATTCATGTACTACATTTGTTACAACTGTTGAACCCATTTTAGTGCATTGCCACTAAGTGTGGATTATATTATACATTGTAGTTTGTCCTCTTTTCTGCACAACTTTGTAAGTTATGACAAGATATACAAGATAACAAGATATACAAGATAATGGCTTGTATCTGTCATTGCTATGTCATTCAGACAATCTCCAAGTCCTGAAAATGACCCCATATTACACTTATTTTTCTCTCTCTCTCCCAGCAGAACCTCCAGTTGCCACTGCCTCAGCATCAGTGATAAAAGTTCTTCCATTGGTAGAATCACAATAAGTCTATAGTAGAATAACAGTAAGTTTACACTAATCCATCATTCATTCCCCAATCCTGAGGATTCTGGGATGGTGATGTCCACTCCACCTGTAAATGAGAGGGGTCTTAGATCCCATGTGGCATATGGGTACTATCTTGCTTGCAGTTGTAGACCCTCTGTTCTTTGGAATGGTCATTGTCCATCATCATCTCCTTGTTAGTTGTCCTGGGTGATTCCAATGAACTGGAGAGTAGGTGTTGAATCTCTGTTGAGATTCAGGGCCCAACTGGCACATGGACAGCCCAAAGATTTAAGTCTCTTTTTCATACACCTATCAACTCAGTACTGACTATAAGTTTAAATAGAAGGGGGAGAAGAGCCATGTGTAGGGAAACCGCAACTGAGTAAAACTCATTCACACTTTGGAGCATAAATTCCAAAGTAGAGCCCACTGGGAGGGAACTAGACTCCTGAGCTGTCTTCCCTGCCTATAGTGTCTGGATTACTCCAGAATCCTCAGCAGCCCTGCTATTTGAGGCAATATTTACTGTGGCAGTCAATGAGATCCTGCTGAAACATGCATAAGCAGAACCTATGGAATGACCTCTTGACTCACTCTGAAGTCTCTTATTCATGTAAATTCATTTGTCTTTCATCTTTCCCCCTTTTGATCAAGGTCTTTTTCCAGTCGCATTGCTAGTTGGCACTTGGTCCTAATCCCTTGGTTCCAGGGAAGCTTCCGGCGATGAGCCTCAGTCCATTATTGATTTCCAGCTTCATTCTACTGTGGGCAGAGAATTTGTTTTGCACAATTTAAACATTGTAAATATATTGAGTCATGTCTTTTGACTCAACATATGGTCTCTCCTAGAGAAGGATCCATGAGTGCTTGAAAAGAATGTATATCTTGATGTTTTGGGGTGCAAAGTTTTAAAAACATATGTTAGGTCAGGTTCATTTATTAAAATATTCAAGCCATTTCTTTATTTATCCTCTGTCAAGATGTTCTATATAATACTGAGAGTGGAGTTTTGGAGTCGCCAACTATTATTTTTAAAACATCTATTTCTCCTTTAAGTTTTGCTATCGTATGCATCATGTATCTTGTGGTACCCAGATCACATGAATAAATAATAGTTACAGTTACTATTCTTGGTGAATTGCCCCTTTTATTTATGTATAATAACTTTCTTCTTCCCTTATAAGAGTTTTGCATTTAAAATTTATTTTATCCAATATCAGTATTGCTACACCAGCTCTTTTTTGATTACTATTTCTGTGGCATATCTTTTCTACCCTTTCACTTTTAACTGGGTTGTTTCCTTACTTCTGAGATGATTCTCTCATAGACAGCATATAGATGGCTCATTTTTAAAAATCTATTCTATCAGGTTATGTCTTTTGATTTGGGAGTTTAAGCTATTAACTTTCAGTGTAATTACTGTAAAGACATTAATTAAGTCTTCCTTTTAGTACTTTGTCTTTCCATTGTCATATGTTACTATAGTTGTTGTTTTACCCTTTAATTTAACTGTCATAATAACCCTCATTTCTTACACTCTTCTCTCAGCCTTCACCTTTTTCTTTTCCTTTCAGGATGCAGCATATCCTTTAGTATGACTTATATTTCTGTTTTTTGGTAACATATTCTATCAGTTTTTTTTTTGTCTGGGAAGACTATAAATTCACCCTTATTTTTGAAGGAGAGTTTTGCCAGATACAAAATTCTTGGCTGGCAGTTTCCCTTTCAGAACTTAAATACATATGCAACTCTCTTTTGCTTCCAAGGTTTTTGATGAGGGGTCTGCACTTAAGCATTGAGGTTCCTTTTCATGTGATGCTTTGATTTTCTCTTGTTGGTTTCAGAATTCTCTATCTTTATTTGTCATTCTTAATAGTAGATGTCTATTCATATTTATTCTGATTGTGTGTGTTGTCCTTGGGTATAAATATTTATGTCTTTCATAATTGTTGGGATGTTTTTAGTTATTATTTCCTCAGATATTCTTTCTAACCCTCTTCCATTATCTTTTCCTTCTGGGACACTGATAACACATATGTTTGAGTGTTTCAGGTTGTCATTCAATTCCCTGAGACCCTGTATTAGTCAGCCAAAGTGTTGCTGATACAAAATACCAGAAATTGGTTGGTCTTTATAAAGGGTATTTATATGAGGTAGAAGTCCACACTTACCAGGCCATAAAGCATATCTTTCTTCCCTCACCAAAGCCCATTGCCACGTGTTGGAGCAAGACAGCTGCTGAAGCTTGCCAGGGTACAGGCTTCTTTGGTTCCTCTCTTCCCAGGGCTGCCTTTCTCTCCAGGCTTAGCTCTTCTGTTTCCTCCACAAGGTTAGCTGTAGACTATGAGGTTCTCTAGGCTTTACTTCTCTCCACAAGGCCAGCTGTGAACTCTCAGGCAAATGGCTTGTCTCTATCCCGGCGCCTTCTCTCCTTCCTCACCAGAAACCCAACATCAAAACTGCTTCAATTCTGTTCTTTGTCATGACTTTTATATATGATACCTGTCCCACCAAGGGGTGGTGCTCAATGCCCTACTGACATGGCCCAGTTAACACCCTAATCATAACTTAATCATGCCCAGATATGCAGACCATTTTACAAGCATGATCCAACATCTATTTTTGGAATTCATAATTACATCAAACTGCCAAACTGCTACACTCCACCCTCTGAATTCCAAAAATACATTACAATATTAAAAAAACCTTAAATCTGTAACAATGGAAGTACAAAATCATATCATAATCAGTTTAAAGAAATACAATTTGTCTTTGGGCAAAATCCCATCTGCTGTAGACCTCTGAAACTTACAAAACCATTTAATACACAAAGGGAAAGACAAAGGATAAACATTTTTATCACCATAGGAGAAATTGGGAGTTTAAACATTAGTCATGGGTCCTCTACAGTTCAGTAATCCTGCAGGGCATTCTCGGTTTGATTCAAAGTCTGTGAGTCATTCTTAAGATGATGGATTCTCTGTCTTGGGGCAACATGGGAACCCACCCTTTCCACAGGCTTGCCTAATGGCCATTTTCTTGCTTCCACCCTCATCAAGAATCTGGGTGTCAACCAAACTCCGGACCTCACCCTCCAAGAGTGTTGGGGTGATTACCACACCTTATCTAATCTTTGGGTTAGAGTCTTACCTCTCTCATAAACTGAGGTGAAGACAACATTCCCCCTAACCTTTGGCATACAGGTTCAACCTTCTCAGAGCAATGGGTTGACCAACTGGCCTTCTTTAATCCATGGGGGACAGGAGCATCCCTCTCAGATATATGGGGTGGTGACCTTAACAGTCCTAATCTTTGAGGAATATGCTCCACCCTCTGTACCCTGGGGCAGTTAAACTCTTCCTGAATATTGGGTGGGAACATCCACCCTCTTCAACTGCTGGGGCAAACTCACCCTCTCTGTACACATGGGTGGGACTCCTCTCTTGGCCCAAGGTGATGTCTTAATTCCAGATCTCAGCTTCCATGGGTATCTTCTTAAAGCTGTTTCTCTTCCATTCTTTCCATTCCATGTCCTCTTTTGTCCAAGCTTACAGTGGTTTTATTCATACAGCTCTCTCAAAAACTTTGTTGGTTTAGCATTCAGGAAGCAGGGGTCCAAGCAATCAGACAGTAAGACTTCCCACAAGTCTTTCCTGGATAACTGCATCTTCAATCCTGATTTATAATTTCCAAGTTTAGTTAAGTGTTCAAATGGGGCACTATTGTCTGGGAGCTCAATTTCCAGAGGCATGGAATTTCTGTGATCAGTTTCTGTTTTCTTTGTGCCCAAGAGTTCAGTCATTAGCATATTTCTTTAATCTACCATTTTGCTATAAGCTACAAGGACATGCCAAGCCACATTCTCTGGGTTTACTTTGGAAAGTTCTTCAGCTAAATGCTTCAGTTTGCCACTTTCAAATTCTGTCTTCCATATAACACCAGGAGTTAATCTTGCTAAGTTCTCTGCAACTTTATAACATGGATAGCCTTTCTTCTAGTTTCCAATAACAGTTTCATCATTTACTTCTAAGGCATCATAAACAGTGACTTTAGCGTCCATATTGCTATCAACAGTTTCTTCAAAGTGATCTCAGCCTTTTCCATTAAGCATTTCACAATTCCTCCAAAAAATACCCCTTACACATTTGTAAAACTGGTCCAACATTTTGGTAATTGCAAAAGCACTTTCCCACTCCTTGGTACCAAATTCTGTATTAGTCAGCCAAAGGGGTGCTGATGCAAAATACCAGAAATTTGTTGGTCTTTATGAAGGATATTTATTTGGGGTAGAAGTGCACATTTACCAGGCCATAAATCAAAAGTTTCTTCCCTCATCAAAGTCCATTGCCAGGGTTCAGGCTTCTTTGGTTCCTCTCTTCCCGGGCTGCATTTCTTTCTGGGCTTAGCTCATCTATTTCTTCCCCAAGGTCAGGTGTAGACTATGAGCCTCTCTAGGCATTGCTTCTCTCCACAAGGCCACCTGTGAACTCTCAGGCAAATGTCTAGTCTCTATTCCAGGGCCTTCTCTCTTCCTCATCAGAACTCCAACATCAAAACTGCTACGTCTCTGTTCTTTACCATGCCTTTTATATTTGATTCCTGCCCCACGAATGGGTGGGGCTCAATGTCCTACTGATGTGGCCCAGTTAACACCCTAATCATAACTTAATCATGCCAGATTAGCAGATCATTTTACAAACACGATCCAATATCTATTTTTGGAATTCATAATTACACCAATCTGCCAAACTTCTACAGACCATGATCCATTTTTTCCATTCTTTTCTTCTTCTGTTCTCTTGTCTTTACTAGTTTGGCTATTTTTGCCCTTGAGATTACTAATATTTTCAAGCAATTCAAGTCTGCTGTTATGTTCCTCTAATGTATTTTTTTCTCATTCATCTTGTCTTTCATTCCCTTAAGCTCTGTTACTCTTCTTTGCATGCTTTCATATTGTTCTTTATGCCCCACCCAGTGTCTTCTTAATATCCTTTATCTCTTTTCCTTCAATTCTCTGAATTGATTTAGGAGATTTGTGTATTTTTTATTAGTTGTCTTAAATCCTATATCTCTTCATGATATTTTGTTTATTCTTTTGGCTGGACCATACCTTCCTGTTCAATAATATGGCTAGTAATTTTTGGTTGATATCTAAGCATGTGAATATGTTGGTGAAATTATTCCTATTACCAATTTCTTTCTCTAGCTTGGTGTTTTTTCACCACTCTCCTTTGATTATTGGTTCAATTTATTCTTAGTCTTTAAGATTGCCCATAAATTGTTCCAGGTACTCACTAATGGGGTGCAGATTTTCTCCCAGTCTTGAAGTTAAAGAGAGACCTAAAAGCATTTTTTAATCCTCATAATTTCTTAGCTGGACAGTGGACAGTACTTATTGGTGAGCCTTTCCTGTATTTCTGGTCTGGCCAGAATTGAGATTCAAAGCAGCCTCTGCTGGTCAAATTCAGTAAAGTGATGCCCTCTCACTCACCCCAATCTGTTCCCTTCTCAGTAGGTTGCAGTGAGGTGGGGGTTTTATCCAGACTTAATGTCTTGAGGATGGGGCATGAAAGCCCTTCCCAGCCCCCATGGAGCTTTAGTAACTCACTTTTTTTTTTTAAGATTCTTTGTCTCTCTATCCCTTATCCTGTCAGGAGTTGCACCACACTGTCCTGTTCTGCTCACACCCAAAGCATGTAACTAGGACAGCTTTTGACCTTTTCTCCATAATTTTCTGAGAAAGTTGAGCCCTGCCTGCCTACCCCATGCCATTTTCCTGGAACTGTCAACAGATTGGTTTTTGAGAATGTATGTCTAACTTGGTATTCCCTGCAAATACACATGTAGTCCCCATACCATATAATAATACTTGATTAATAAAAGTTTTGATTTTTGTGTACAAAATTGATGTGAATTATTTGCAGAATTACATAGAAAAGGATAAATAATATCTTAATATTTCAATCATTTCTTCTTCCAAAACAATTTCAATATCAACATGGTTATGGAAATCAGGTCTCTAATGTCCACAGGTCAAATTCAAATTCTGTATCTAGTACGGGTTCATTAGGCTTGGATTCCTAGATTGGAATTTAGATAATGATATGGTGCTTAATTTATTTTGTTCAATTGAAATAAGATTTATTTAGTCTTGGAAAAATAAATTGAGTTTGACTTTAACCAGTCAAGTTCCTTACATAATTCCATGGTATAATATGGCAATCCTTGTCATCAAATATGAAAAAGAAAGCACTATAACTTAATAGGCAAGGTGATGTGGGTTAGTATTTGGAGGGAAGACTGACAGGCTTACACTACCATGTATTTAACTTTATACCACTTACCACCTAATAAATAAATAGAAATGTCTCATGTTCATTTTCCCCAACTCTAACATGTGCTATTCTTTAGTTTTAAATATCATTTTTCTCACTTGTCTGTAAAATATCTTCCAATCTTTCTAAAAATATTATTCCAGTGGTCAGACAACCTTTGAATGTCAATTTTTGAGGAATCAAGCATCATGGAATCTAAATCATTGATTTTAAATGAATAATTGAAATACAGAGACAGTCAATGCTTGTCTAAAGTTTTAGAATATAAAAGTGAGACATCCAAATTCTAAGTTTCATGATATGTCATAAAATTTGCTTATTTCTTAAAAGGAAACACAAGTATACATATAAAATTTAGCTATAATTTTGGAAGTGTCCTATGTATGTGAGAGGACTTGAAGCTCTGGTTCTTCAGTGTGAGGGTAAATCTACCTCCAAATTTAGGTCTGAATACTCTTAGTAGTGTTTATTTAATTGTTGTTGTTATTATCCCTGAATAGTGTGTGTAAATATTTTAAGTGTATTATGTAGTGACAAAAATAATCAAATTAGAGGATTATAAGAATATTAGAACCCAGGATGCTGTCTGTCATGTAAAAATTGGTGTATCTGTAAGGGGCCCATATTTTGTGTGAGAGTTTAAGTGGAGTCCACTGTAGGGGGAGTGGGGAGGTTGGAATTAGATGGGATGTCTTGGTCTGTCTATATAGGTAAATCCAGTACTTGTTGCTTCGTATTAGAACTCAGTACTTTATTCCTAACTTTCCATTGTGGCTTGAGATCAAAGGTTCAAGGATGTTTTTGGAGATTTGAAGTAGTTAACACTGGCACACAATTCATATTGTTGCCTGACACATACCAAGCAATAAAAAGATATTACATTAATCATAATTATTGCTGATGCTGTTGTCACTGTTCTTTGATTTATCATGCACAATTTTGATTTCAATTCCTTGATGAAGTTCTCTCCTTCACTGCTTTGCTCAAATGCGGTCAAAACATTTCATAATTATTCACATCCCATTGTGACCTGGTTCTCCTAAATTCTGAAAACACACACAAACAAATAAGGAAACAAACTTTCCTGAAAAGAATAAAAAAATTGACCCTCTAAGTAAAGGTGCACTGCATTGTCCATATGCACAGCCCAACACAGCCACCTGGTCACCATTATTGGTTGACACATCTCCCTGCCACACACAGAACCCTTCCTGCCTCTGTGTCACCAGCCCTCATCAGCAAAGCTGCTTGAGAATCACTCTCAACAAGTATTCGCCTATAAGACGCTGAGCCCAAATATGGGGGCAGGAAAGAACATGGAATTTTCTCTACCTCCAGATTTACATTGTTTAAATTCATACAATCAAGGGGAGAATAAAACTTCATCCTGTTATATTTGATCACGATTAATGAGAAGAAATTTAAAACAAACATGTCATGAGTAAATCTGTCTAGGCGAATCAATATGGCAAATGACTTTCCATAAGGCAAATTAACACGTTGCTGGCACTGTTGTTCATTAATACTCAGGACAATTTGAAGCTTGATACTAAAGAAAACTGAAGCTCAAGCATAATAAATATATTATATCATGTAAAAAAAATCTAAAGTAGAGATTTAAAGTTTGAATTCACATAATTCTAATCAATACCAGAACTTTCATTGTTTTATTTTGCAGAATAATTTCTTTAGTCTGTTATATGCTTATTTATTAATTAATTTATTTGTACTCCTTTATGAATTAAAAATAATTTCCTACTAAAATGCTAAGTACAGCAAACATAAAGATAAATACAAAAACCTTCACTTCCAGATATTTACAAATGGGTGAGAGAGAAAATCAGTTCAACATGATTCAGTGGAAAGTATTCTTACAGAGATATACATGACATGGAATGTGTTCAAGAAGAAGGGCATCTAATCCTACTGGGGTTGGCATGGTTCAAATGGGAGGGCAAAGTGATATAACAGGTATCTAGGGGAAATATACTGCAAGAACTGAAATTTGAATGTTCATCTTTAAAATAATACAAATTTAGAGCTAGAAATAGATGTGTGGATATTACAGCCAAATTTACATTTTGGCAGCCTTCAAAGCAGTATTATAGATATTCCAAATATATATAGGGAACAAATTTGTTATTACACAGGAATAATAAAATTGAGAAAATCTTGGTTGGATAATGCTATCCCTCTATGGAAGAGAATTTAGCTGAAATCTCATATTTGGATTTCTCATTTTAAAAAACCAGAATAAAACAAAAGAACAACAAAAACAAAACAAAAAAAAGTTAATTAAATGCAAGATCCTTGTACAGAATCTGATCTTCTGATAACCCCTTGGATGTCCAATTTTCAGACAACACAGTTTTAAATACCTACAAGGTTTAGTAGTTGCCATTTGCATCCAAATAGTCTTCATGGGAGACATCCTGAGGAATAATATTTTCTCTATCATAAAATGGTTACAGTAATGCTTTTATGACCAGATACATTGGCATGCTAGAAATTTGTCCAGCTCTGCATTCTTTCTCTGCAGAGAGTTAAAAGATTATGAATGGCAGAAGGAGGGTACATGTTGGCACAAATGTTAGTTTGTGTAAGCACAGAAAAAAATGGGTTTATGTGAAAAAGGTAAAATAAACAAGATTGTTTCAGCATCAATTGTCAGGTACAGATCAGCACAATAATTGAAGAAGAAGAAAATTGTGTACATTTTTCAGCATCCTGTACTCTAAATATTCTTATGACATAGGGCCTTGGGTAGAAACTTAGTCTCCATGAGAATGCCCCTGATATGATATGAATGATGCCTTAAATGCAACTTCAATATTATGAATAAAAAACACAAATCACTTTTTGTTTTTGAAAATTCTTATTTCAATTAGACTTGAAGTAAATAAGGAGTGCATTGAACCTACAATTCAGCTCGTGTATGATTAACATCTTCACATTATTGGTATTCTACTCTATGAACATGGAGTTCATTTCCATTTGTATACATTTTCTTTCATTGCTTTCAGCAAAATATCTTATTAATTTCAAATATAAATATCTTAAAAACTTATCCTTAGAATTTTTCCTGACAGTTTTATCACATTATAAAATTGGGTCTATATTTAATCCAATTTTTGAGCTTTTGCTGATTGATTTTTATGTTTTTATTTATTCTAAACCTATATTAAAATTACTTATTATATTAAAATAATTGTTTCTAGATACTTTCTATTTTCTATGTACATCTCCATGGCAGGTATGAATGCAGATATATTTACTTATTCCTCTTTTCTTGTACTACACTATTGAAAAGAGTACAAAGGGTATATTCTTGATATATTTTCCAAATTTCAAAAGAAATTCCTCAATGGCATAAAAGAAAATATGATAGATGAAGGTCTTTTTGTGCCCTACGTTTCTCAGATTTAAGAAGTCCTCTTTCCCTTTTCTTTGATGATTTTTAAGTAAATTGTTAACTTTCATCAAATATTTTTTGCATCCTTTGAAGTGACCACAAGATTTTCTTTTTCATATTTAAAATATTTATTTATTTTGGCATTATACATTTTATTAAATTGAGACTATATTTATTCTTATTGTGGATTGAAATGTGAAACAATATTTTCTACCTTTGGTTTCCATACTTTAAGAAATTTATTTATTTATGTATTTATTTTAGAAACTATAGATACATAAATATTACGTAAATTATAGTGGATTCTCATATGCCACACCCCTTCTCCCTCCAACATTTTCCCACAACATCCTTCATTAATGTGGTACATTTGTTATGGTTGATGAAACATACTGCAGGTTTGCCACTACTGTGGATTATAGCTTACATCATAGTTTACACTCTGTCACATGCAATTTTGTAAGTTATGGCAAAATACATAATGGATTGTATTCATCATTGCAACATCTTGCAGGATAATTCCAATGTCCCACAAATGCCCCCATATTACACCTATTTTTCCCTTTCCTTACTCTCAGAACCTCTGTTGGCCACTGCCTCATCATCAATGATAAATATTCTTCCATTGCTAGAAAAACAATCAGTCTACAGTAGACAAGTAGTAAGTCTACTTTAGTCCATTGTTCATTCCCCAAACCAGAGGATTTTACGATAGTGATGCTCACTCTGTATCTAATTAAGAGGGAGCTTAGATCCCATGGGGAAGATGGATGCAATTACCTTGCTTGCAGTTGCAGACTCTCTCTGTTCCTTGGGCTGGATATTGTCCAATATCACCACCTTGTTAATTATTCTGGATAAGTCCAATGATCTGGAGAGTAGGTGTTGCAACTCTGCTGAGATTTGGGGCCAAACTGGCACATGGATGGACAAAAGATTTAAGTCTCTTGAATACACATATGTCAAGAATAATATTAAATATAGGTTCAAATAGAAGGGACAGAAAGCCATGTGTAGGGAAACCACAAATGAGCCCAACTCTGCAAAATCTAGGGGTATAAATTCCAAGGTAAGGCACACTGGCAGGGTGCCAAACTCCTGAGCCGTCAGCCCTGCCTGTAGTGTCTGGATGTCTCTAGAACCATCAGGAGCACTGGTATTTGAGGTACAATTTACTGTGGCAGTCAATGAGATCCTGCTGAGACATGCATTAGTATAACCATTGTAATGACCTCCTGATTCACTTTGAAATCTCTTAGCCATAAAAAAAACTCATTTGCATTAACTGTTTCCTCCTTAAGGTCAAGGTGTTTTTCCAGGTGCATTGCTAGTTGGCCTTGGTAATAATTTCTCAGTGCCAGGGAAGCTCAACCCTGGGAGTCATGATCAATGCTAAGGGGAAGGTAGTGCATTTATATGCTGAGTTTGGCTTAGAGAGAAGCCACATTTGAGCAACAAGGAGTCCCTCACTTTGTAACTCTTAGGCAACATATAATACTGGGCTATGCTTCAATTTCAAAAGGAAAGGTTCATAAGTACAATCATCAATATCAACGCCCTGGTGCATCTTCCTTCACTAGGCACTGCACCTGTACTTGGGGGATTCTTGCTGTCCCATTAGAAAATGTAGTAGAACTCCCCAAGATGGGAATTCAATATTCTTTTGGTTATTCTGTGGTTTTCCAACCACCATGACAATGTCCCATGAACATTTGAGCACATTCATATTCCTTAGAGGCATGCCCCTGAAGAATTTCCTTCCATGCATTCCTCAGTCACAGACACCCTAAACCAATGATCCTCCCCTGCCACAGTTGTGACCCTTCTGGGATCCAAAACCTCCCCGAAAATGAAGCCAAGAAACTAACCAAATAAATCTAAAAAAGAAATAAATAATGATAGTTTAAAAAATAACATGCAAAATACAAAGCATTTTTTTAAAATTTATTTTTCTTTTATTTTTTTTAAGATACTTGGATTATACAAATGTCACAGAAAAATTATAGGGGATTCCTATATTCCCCACTCCCCACACTTCCCATATTTTTCCACATTAACAACATCCTTCATTAATGAGGTACGTGCATTGCAATTGATGAACAAATTTTTACATTGTAAAGGTTAAAGTTTACTTTGTAGTTTACACTGTCTCCCACACAATTCTGTAGATTATGGCAAGATATATAATGGCCTGCATCTGTCATTGTAGTGTCATTTAGGACAATTCCCATGTTCCAAAATCGCCCCCATATTACACCTGTTTTTCCCTCTTTCTGCCCTCAGAACCTCCAATGGTTACTGTCTCCACATCAATGATTTAATTTCTTCCATTCCTAGAATAGCAATAAGTCTATAGTAGAATACCATCATGTCTCCTTTAGTCTATAGTTCATTCTCCAATCCTGATGATTCTGGGATGGTGATGTCCACTCCAACTCTAATTGAGAGAGGACTGCAAACCCATGGGGCCAATAGATAGGACTCTCTTGCTTGTAGTTGTAAACCTTTTCAGTTCCTTTAGTATGGTAGTTGTCCATCATCACATCTTGGTTAGTCATCCTGGCTCAGACCAATGAACTGCAGAGTAGGTATTGTAACTCTGTTGAGATTCAGGGCCCAGCTGGCACATGGAGAGCCCAAAGATTTAAGTCTATTTGACATACATATACCAACTCTCATACTATTTATAGGCTCAAATAGAAGGACAGAAGAGCCATTATGTAGGGAAACCACAACAGATTCCAACTCTGTCACCATGGGGAGCATAAATTCCAAAGTAAGGCACAATGGCCTTTGGAGTAAGGCACACCAAACTCCTGATCTATCTACCCTAGCGATAGTGTCTGGATGTCTCCAGAACCCCACTATTGGGGGTAGTATCTACTTTGGCAATCAATGATATCCTGCTGATAGTGCATAAGCATAAACTCTGGAATGATATCTGAGCTCACTTTGAAGTCTCTTAGGCATATAAGCTCATTTGTCTTTACCTTTCCCCCTTTTGGTCAAGGTCTTTTTTCCGGTTGCATTGCTACTTTGTGATTGGTTGTAATCCTATGGTGGCTGGGAGGCTCATCTTTGGGAGTGATGTCCCATGCTGTGGGGAAGGTAGTGGATTTAAATGCTGTTTGGCTTAGACAGAGGCCACATTTGAGGAAATGGGAGGCTCCCAGGAGGCAACTCTTAGGCACCCTGCAATACTAGGCTAAATTTCAATTTTCTAGAGTAAGCATTCACATGCACCATCAATATCAAGGGCCCATCAATGGACCATCCTCCTTTACCAGTCATTGCCCCATATGCAGGGATTTTTCTGATCCATTAGAGAATGTGGCAGAGCTCCTCAGGAATGGAATTTGATATTTCTTTGGTTATTATGTGAATCTACATCCACAGTGATGATGCCCCATGAACATTTGAACATTTGAAAAAAATTTATATGCCTTATATATATCCAGGTGAGCTTTCTCCCATGTATCCCCCTTCACTGACATCCCACACAAATGGTCATCCCCTGTCACAGTTGTAACCCTTCTGTAACCCAAAACTTCTTCAAAAATGAAGCCAATAAAATAGCCATATACAATTAATAAAGAAATGAAATTATAATGATTATTTTAAAAACAAGAAATAAAATGCAATTTAAAAATAAATAAATAATAAAAATAAATTTTTAGACATTGTTTTTCATCACTGTAAGATCTGCTGTCTTGTATGCACAATGATATTTTCTTCCATATATTCCACGAGTGTCTTGTTTTTTTTGTTTGTTGATTTTTTTTCATTTATCTTCAAAGAAGCTTCAGGATACAGAAAAGTCACATAGAGAATACAGGTGATTCCCATATACACAACATCCTCCCCCTTTTCTCCTCTCACTTATTAATAATGTTTTACATGCATATGGTACATTTTTAAAAATTAATGTACAAACATTGAAGTCTTGCTACTGACCATGGCATTTAAGATATTTCAAAGATGGAGTACATTTATTTCAATATTTAGACAAATTTGCACTCCTGGATATATCAAATTTATGCATTTGCCTTGTCATATATGTCTGGTTTCAGTACACAATATTTTGAGTTGAGGTTTTGTGTCTAAATTCATGAGATATTCATTTATATTTTTCATTCTTGCAATATAGCTTTCAATTTGTATATCAAAGTATTCTTAGCTTAATGAAATGAATTGACTATATTTCAGTTTTATATTACCTAGAAATATTCATAGAATATTAGTCTTATTGCACATATAGAAATATTTAAGAGAATCAATATATTTTAGTGAGAAATAGCCTGTGTAAAGATACATTTTAATTAAAATAACTAAATATATTTCTTCTGTTTATTCATTAGACTGCACTTTGAATTCAAAGGGAATGGTTGAATAGAGTACAATAAGTATGAAAAATGTGTTTGCATTATGAATGGTATTTTGGTCAATACAGGTGGCATCTAATTTTGAGGTCAATAATCCTGGTAACAATAATACTTGTGAATAAAACAATATGCCCCAAATTAAAATAGTCTCTTTCATTGTAATTTTGTAGTTGAAATTGTGTCACAAAATCATATTTAATAATTACATACAATCCAAATACATTACAAAAATAAACTTCCAATTGCTAATTCTTATTGTATCTATATTTTAATACTATATTTTAATATATTCTTAGCAGAGCAGTAAATGCTAAACTCAAACCTTTGGTGATGTATTAAATATGATGTGACTCTAAAACATGACAGACAAGAACACAGGTGAAACTGAGGTATATTATTGCAACTTCTCTATTTTTGTAAATTTCTTTTTTTTTTTTATCCTTTCAACTTTCTTCCGTCAGAGAGAAATAGCTATAAATTGCCTAAGACAGTTAGTAACTGGCCAGACCTGTCCTCAGAAAAACCCATCTTAACATATCTGCACTCCTAGCAAATTTTGACCTTAAGTAACCAGTACTAGGAAAACCACTCCCACAAAACATATTAATACTGTCATTTCATTGACATGTAATGTGTGGCCAAAGATGAAAAACTACTCTGCATGCTCCCTGCCACCATGAATGTGTGGGAAACCTTTCCTTAC
>JAQZBX010043412.1:0-21694 GCA_029593785.1 Cabassous unicinctus | reverse complement strand
AACCCATTGCCAACCCTGGAGATGAATGTCAGCCATTCCTTACATTTGCAGACTCTACAAGGGAAATCTTCAGACCTTTGCAAAATAGGAGAGAGCAAAACTACAACTAAACAATCATTTCTCCATCCTTATTCACCAGTTAAATGTAGCTAGTACTATCCACTGCACTTCGTGCCAATCCCTGGACCTCATTTTTGGCATGATTAAGATATGCTCCCAATTTAAACACTCTCTGGCAGATCTACAGAGGCCAAATTGGACCTTCAAGACAGGTCACTGTAAAAGATTCTTTCTTTTCCTTTCAAATCTATTTATATTGAATGTACAACCCCCATGGCCTTCATTCAAAAACTATAAAGAAAAATGCATTTGTGCTCCCTAAGACATTTTATGTGGGATACACTGCTGCTGAGAGTGAGAAACATGCTTTTATTCATTGAAAAAGACATTTATTGAACAACTACTAGGCCAAGCACTTAGATACCTTGAGGAAATAGAATCCTTAAAGGAACTCACCCTCTGTACAGGTAAGCAAATACCAGACATATTAAGCAACAGTTATCAGGCCTATAATCAAGGGAATGAGAAGAAGACACCTACTTCAGATCTCAGGGGAAGATCAAATGAGGCTTCCTAAAGGAAATGCCTGGGTTCTCTTGAGAGACAAATAGGAATAAGTCCTACAGCAAAAATGTGAAATGGTTCCATCAGAGGGAATGGCATATGCACAGGTACAAAAGATAGCACCACATGTTAAGGGTATGTAAAAAACATAATGTGTTTGGCACTATAGGAGAGGTAGGCAGGGACCAGCTTATGAAGGGCTGAGGCTAAAAAGTTTTGTCTTCAGCTCCCCCCAAAACAAGGAGTCTATTAAAATCCTCTTTATCAGCTATCTCCATGGTCCGATAGCCAGGCCAGCAAAAATGAGCCCAAGAATAGCTCCAGCCAAAGCATTGCATTGGTTATCTATGGCTACCAAAAAATTACCCTAAAATTTAACATGTTAAAACAACAAGCATTTATTATTTCACATTTTCTTTGGATTAGGAATCCAGGTGCGGTTCAGCTGGTTGCCTCTGGCTGAATGTCTCTCGTGAGGTTGCAGCCAAGCTGTTGGTCTGGGCTGAAGGGCCAAGGTTCAAAAGTGACTGAAGGATCCATTTCCAAGCTCACTCGTGTGGGTCTTTCCACTGGAGTGGAGCTGGCTGCCCCCAGGATGCAGAATCCAAGGGAGAGCAAGGCATGCTCAAGATGGAAGATACCCAAGACAGAAGGCACGATCTCTTTGTAACCTAATCTCAGAAGTGATATCCCATCACTTTTGCCATAGTCTAGTTGGTAGAAGTGAGCCACTATGTCCAGGCCACAGTCCAGGGGAGGATATTACCAAAGGCATGACCACACAGAAGGAGAAGTCATGGAGGCCATCTTAGAGGCTGCCTACCACAGGGACAGTCAGAAGTTCTTGCATATGTGACTGGCAACATAGTGCTTTACTACATGAGAAAAGAGGACAGTGGTTCCATCCTTTAATTACATTAATAATGTCAGGTAACACTGATTGTGCATTTAGTAGAACCCAGGCATGATATTAAGCTCATTATTTACTTTAATTCTCATAACAAGCATGTGAGATAGGAAGTATTGTCTCCATTTTACAGTTGAAGGCAGTGTGGCTAATTTGCCCAAGGAAAAATGGCCAAAAAATGTTAAGAATATCACCATAATTAGGATTCAGACCTGACTTAGGTGCATCTCTTTCCAAAGCACACTCATTTAATCTCTAGGGCATACAACCCCTGGTGTCCTATCTGATTTTGTTAGTTTATCTTTAGCTGTGATCCCCTCACATACTCAGAACAAGGTATAACATTCCTGCTGCTCTAAAGAGGGAAACATAATATCACACAGAAAAATATCAACTAGGACCTTATGGAGTGTTTCCATGTCCTCAAGATTACATTGCAATGACAGATACAGGCCATTATATATCTTGTCATAACTTACAAAATTGTGCAGGAGAGAGTGTAAACTATAATGTAAACTATAATCCACACTTAGTGGCAATGCTCCAATATGTGTTCATCAATTTTAACAAATGTACCACACTAATGAAGGATGTTGTTAATGTGGGAAAGTGTGAGAGGGATAGGGAATGGGCGTATGGGAATCCCCTACATTTTTTTATGTAACATTTATGTAATCTAAGTATCTTTCAAAAAATAAAAATTTTAAAAAGTATTTAATTAAAAAAAAAAAAAAAAGATTAACCCTGAGAGCACTTACCTTTTCATCATTGCTAAATAGGACAAGAAATTGCTCATGCACAAAATGAATTGCAAACTGCAGTACTGATACTTTTGCTGTAATACAGTATCTTATCCTGATTTATAACACTACCCTGCTGACTTTCATTGTTCTAAGTAGCATTGTGAAGCAATTCTAGACATAACTAGACATAACTAGTCGTGTATTAAGGTTAGTTCTGTGTGAAATTAACACACAGAAATTTCTGTGTGAAATTAACACACAGAAATTTCATTCAAAATTCAACACAAAATTATATATTTGACACCTTACTGAATAAACCAGTAAAATCCCCCCGAAATGATCACTGTTAATGAGGTATAAAAGTAAATCTGATTTAAAAAAAAAAAAAAAAAAGTTAATTAGCTATGAAAGCACCTCATAAAGGAATATGGAGACATTAGCTCCATTTTATTACATGGTTCAAAGATGAAACATGTTTAAACATGTTCTGTAATAATAGCTTTTATTTGTATTTATTCCAAGGAAGAACTCTGGAATTATTTCATGCCCAAGACATAGTAGAAGACAGGTTTTATTATCCTTATTTTGGATGATGAGGCTAACCTTTGTCTTCTTTTGTCCCATACTGGTCGTTCAATCACTAGGCAAACATGCATGGCACACCAAGTCTGTAGCAGGTATTTGTCTGGACAACTGGCATTAGACAAATGAGTCTAATTCTCACTGTCCATGAGAATTCACCATCTGGGGAGGAAACAAAGTCCTAACACAAAACACTGGAGGGACACAGACATGAATGTGCTTTATTCTTCCCGAGCCTGTTTTTAAAAGTTGACAGAGGAGAAGAAACCTAAACTAGACCTTGAAGGATGACTAGGTGGAAAGGGAGTTGGAGGAAGAGGAAACAGTAGGTACTAGAGTGTAGAGGCGTCAGAAGTCTGGTGACTTTGGGGAGCACTCACTACAGACAAGGCCCAACTGAAGTCTAGATGCTGGTTCTACTCTTGTCACCGCATCTTCTTTTTCTTCACTTTAGCTCAACATATAAATTGTTGCAGTTTGCCTTTTGTTTGGTTGGTTATTTATTGTTGTTGTCTTTTAGTTTAGTTTTTTTTTTAAGTTCTTGCTTATTAGAACTACATATTAAAGTCTCCATAAATGAAGATGATAATCTGCGTGCTGTAGGTCATAAAGAAAGCTTTAATTTTCCTCTGAAGACACGTTTCCAGGATTAGAATACGGGATACTGCAGCGCCTTTCCACTGCTCCTTTTGTCATAATCCTATTGCTAACAGTTTCTTTTGTGTTAAGTAAGCACCAACATAGGTATTTACCTTGACCCCCATTTAGTCAGCCTCATAGGTACTTCTACAATTACTAGTGTCCAACCCAGGAGGCAGCATTTTTTTTGTTGTTGTTTATTTGAGGCAGTATCTTTTAAAAACACCCCTGAACAGCAAATTCTCCTTATTTTATTTTATTAAATTTTAATTTCAAAAGATGATCTAAGGGAAAAGAACAAATTTACAAAATCTCAAAATATTTTCTCAAAAAATTTTTCTTTTCCCTGGAAAATAAACTGGTATATCACCAGCCATCCTTCACTTTGGGGTCATTTTTGCTATGTACAACATTAAATTACTTCTCCATTTTAAAACAATCCCTATCATTGACTTAATACACAGAAAATTCTGAAGGATGAAATTAGACTTAGTGATTAAATAACTTTATTTTCCCTAGTTATTGGTTTGCTACATAGAAAAATCAAATGAAATGCCAAATGCCTAACAAGGTAAAGTTTCTAAAGGAATCTAACTAGCCTTATGTTCTGACATGGATAGTTGACCAAGATATTTGCTAAGAAGACAAAGAGGGAAAAAAGCCAGTTAAGTGATTTTTTTGGTTAAAAAATTATTATAATTTTTACATGCATATTTTCTTTTTTTAAAAAATCCAAGGAAAATAGACCTAACCCTTAACAGTAGTTATCTCTGAGAAGAGGAGAGTATGAGAAAATCTCATTTTTTATATTACAAATTTCTCTAATATTTAAATTTTTATAATGAACAGGTTTCATTTATAACCAGGGGGAAAAAAGAAAAGAAAAAAACACTTTTCTTGTCTACCACCCCTAAGTAATGTGTGGCTCTCTTACAGTCTCTTTGGAAATAGTTAAGATTGCTCAAGCATTTTTAATAAGTAGTTTGTATGCTGAAAAAGGTACTTCAATGTGTCTTGTTCCAGAATGTTTCCTCCTTCTTAGGAGAGATATTAACAATTCCCTTAGTAAGCAGTCTGGGCCCAGATTTCTGAACTATGAGGGAGGCTGAGGGTATGTTCCCACTTATGTCAAGGAGCCTTAAAATTAACAAAGCAAAACAAAGCCAAAACCAAAGGGATCTTTCCAAACCACAACCTGGTCGAGTCTCAGCCTAGAACAGTCTCTCACACTAAGACATGAAACCTCTGGTCCAGTAAGCCAGTTCTGCTGCTAAAATTGAACCGTGGCAGTCTTTCCCCAGCTGGGGAAAAATATGTTTTAAGTTTTCCTTTCATAAATAGTTCTTCAACCTTTGGAACGTGCTACCACTTGGCTCTGTCAGAATCTTGCACAAGGATGGATCTGCTTTAACACTAAATTACATATTTAATTGTTTTAAGTTTAATATATGGATATTTTATGTAGGTTTACAAAACACAGGAGGACGTTCTGGTATTCCATCACCTGGGCATGTTTGAGAATAATCATCCCGAAGTCCTTGGCAGGTGCCTGGGATGTTTCATTCCATGCACTCTGTGCTCAGGTCATGAGGAATGTAAGAGTTCTTGGGAAATGCCGTGCTTTTTATCTCCTGCCTTCATACCTCTGGTTCCCCCTGCATGGATGCTTTCTTCCTCTTTCCTCCTTTCCACCAAGCTACCCTTTGACCTCATTTCAGACACAGTTCAATCTTTACCTTCTTCAGGACATTTCCTGTTCTTCCCCCACCCCCCAAATATTAGGCACTTTCTCTACCATGCTCCCATAACACCTGGCACATGCCTCTTTTTTATAGATTTGTCACACTGCAATCAGTTTTACTTGTGTCTGTCACAGACTGTGATGGGCACAGGTGCAGCCTTCATTCTATTCATGTTCAGTCTCCCAACGCAGTGCTGGCCACAAAGTTTTGAATGTGTTTGTTGAACAAATGAATACTTAAGAAATCGGGAAAATGTTTAATCCTAATCCTGCCTTTAACCTTAACTTCAGTCCAAACCAACCCAACTCTACCTGTATCTTAATCCAAACTCAGAAAAATAGAAGGAAGGAAGGGAGGAAGGGAGGAAGGGAGGGAGGGAGGGAGGGAGGGAAGGAGGGAGGCAGGGAAGAGTTGTTTCTGAAGCATTTTTTAAATGACCAATAGAATTTAGTTAGTAGCTTGTACAATAATGTCTGCCCACCCAAACTTACTACTGTCTCATTTGCAAATATTTATTGAACACCCATTGTGGTAGATTGCATTACGTAACCCAACAAAAGTCATATTCTTAATATTAACCCACCTTCCTTTGGGTGTGAACCCCGTTTGTAAATAGTATCTTTGAAATATGTTAAGGTGAGTCAGGGTGTGGACTCATTTGTGAATAGGGTTTTCTAAGATGTTATTTCGGCACAACTGAATGAGGGCAGGCCTTAATCTGTATTATTGGAGGCTCCATAGAGAGAAAACCACATGGGGAGGAGCCAGAAGCTGGAAGTCAGCAGAAACCAGCAGAGCAGACAAAGGACAGAGAGCTCTCCCTGTGACAGGAGGCAGAGATGCAAGCCAAGGAACCCCAAGAGTTGTGACAAGCTGACACAGAATGCTACAGATTTGGGGAAGAAGCACAGCCTCACTGACACCTTGATTTTGGACTTCTTTGCTGTGTAAGAGAGAAGATCACTTAAGCATGAAGTCCCAAGAGGCTGGACCCATGGAGCAGCTTGTGGAGACCAGCCCTGCTATGTGCCTGATAGCTTACAGCTGAACTTGGAAAGCAAGCAGAACAGGCAGAGTGATATAGAAAGCCCTAAGAGAAAAACCCTACGCCAACTTGCAGCTGAAATTGGGAAGAAAGCAGAGAAGTTGAGCCTGAGAGAGGAAGCCTGGAGGGGAAGGAGAGACCAGGCAGAGGTTGCCAGCTGACTTTGATGATAAAGCACTCTTATGATGCCTTGAGTTGGACTTTTCATGGCCTTGAACGGTAAGCTTTTACCCCAAATAAATATCCTTTATAAAAGCCAATACATATCTGGTACATTGCATCAGCAGCCCTTCCTTTGGCAAACTAAAACAAACCCATTGTAAATAGGACCTTTGAAGATGTTATTAGTTAAGGTGTGCCCAAACTGAAGGAGGGTGGACCTTAATCCAATATGGATGAAGTCCTTGCGAGCAAAGGAAATTGGCCATAGGAGAGGAAGCCATGGGGAGCAGCCAGAAGTTGGAAGTCAACAGAACTTAGAAGAGAAAAGAGAAGATGCTGCCATGTGCATTGGCATGTGACAGAAAAGCCAAGAACCTCAAAGATTGCCAGCCGGTCTGAAGACCCTGTGAGGAAGCAAGATTTCTAGCCTCTAAAACCATGAGCCAGTAGATACCTGTTTTTAAGCCAACACACTGCACGGTATTTGTTTTAGCAGCTGGGAAACTAAACCACAACCCTACCAACACCTTAATTTTAGATTTCTGACCTCCAGAACTGTAAGGAATACTGTAAGCCACTAAGTTTGCTGTGAGTTGTTATAGCAGCAGTAGGAAACTAATACTGTGGAATATGCTACCAAAAAATAGACATTGTCAACCACAAGAGCAAGTAGCTATGATGATACCCAAAGGTAAAAGGTGCAGCAAATGAGGAAGGCCCAACTATTCATTCATCCATTCAGTCAGTCATCCAGTCACTTATTTAAAATAGGACTGGGCTGTGTTTTAATAGCCTCCTCAGATCATCATTCCACTTTGATCCCTGTGGTTTTTATGTACATCTACTCTTCACTATTGGAATAATTTTCTTGGGAGCAAATGTGGCTCAAGCAGTTGAGCTCCTGCCTCCCACATGGGAGGTCCTGGCTTCGGTTCCCAGTGCCTCCTGAAAACACAAAAATGAACAACAAGCAAAACAAATGAAAAAGCCAACTCAGGGAAGCTGATGTAGCTCAGTGGTTGAGTGCCGGCTTCCCACATACAAGGTCCCGGGTTCAATCCCCGGCACCCAGTACCTCAGCCTCTTTATTAGGCTCTAATAAAGATCGGTTGAACAGGACGAAGTTAAACATCCTGGCAGGAATTTTTTAAAGCAGTTTTTAGTAAGTTGGTAATATGCTCTGATTAACAGGTTTGCAAATGACCTGTTGTAACTCTACAAAGGGAAGTATTCACACATTGCTTTACTCATTGAGTCAACCAACAAGCAATGCACAGCCGCAGTGGGTAAGACACTGAAGGGAGAGCAAAGATGCTTCTTTCCTGGGAGTGGCCTGGGTAACGCCAGGGGTCCCTGGGAGGCCCTGCTGCGCGCCTGCCTGGAGTGCTGGCTTGGTCCTGTGAGTCTCTCTTCAAACCAGAAGTGAGCCACATCCTGGGCTCACCTGGGAGGCATGAAGAAAGGCACCTTTCTCCTCCCAAATCCTTCCTAGTTTGAAAATCTGTTTACCAAAGCCAGAACGGAAGCTGTGGCTCATCTGCATTCCTGGATATAAGTATGAGAGATACTTGAACTATTTAGAACGATGATTTTGGAGGGGAGAGTCAGCACAAAGTTGAAATGCACAGGAAGGCTCTTGTCCAAAATTGCTGGTGAAATCAAAAAGAGGCTTGTGCCCCTCCCTGCTTCCTAATGCGTTCTGAGATACTCTGTAAGGTCATTTCGTCATCCTTCCATGACTAAGGGCCTGTCTGCCAGCGGCAACACCCTCACTGCCATCAGGAATATTAGGAAATTTCAGATCCCACCTGCAGGGCAGGTCGGGGAGGGCTTGCCCAGAAGGCCACACACTGCTCTCTTGACCCTCCTCAGAGGGAAGCTCTCTCACAGAGGGCTCTGGAATGTCCTCCAATTCTGCAGATGCCTACCTGCAGTTTGAACTTCTCCCCAGAAATCGGACTCCTCCTAATGCTGAGACTCGACTGTAACCATGGACCCGAAGTTCTGCTGATTTCGGACCTTCTCCTAACCATAAACCCATGAGCACATGAGTGAATTCCTTTGTGCTCAGTTTTCTCAACTGTTAAATGAAGATGGAAGCTTCACCCAAGCCCAGAGGGCTGTTAGGCGAAATAATATAAGGCTATAAAATTCCTTCCAAGTAAAAAAGCATTTTGTAGAGCATACTAATTTCAGTGGTCATTAGTAATTTTTCAGAGTTGATTAGGAAGTAGTGGTCTACCAAAAATTCTGAACTTGGGATAATTAAAGAATAATTAACCAGACTCGGCCTAGGGACCGGGGCATTTATGTTAGATACACTGAGCAAGGTTAAACTGAAGTCTAAGTTGACTTTGGGAAATGACAGTCTTGTTTTTCAAGATGTAATAATTTTGTTGCAACAGACTACAGAACTGAACTTTGCAATGATGAAATAGCAATTCACATCCTTCATCAGTTGAACAATTTTTCTTTCATACAGGATAGTTGTTAAAATGAAAGTCTGAGCTGGCCCAGGAATGTTTAATTCTTCTCATATGTGTATTGTTATTTTTATACTTTTGATTATTTTCTTAATCTACTTTCCAGGCTTACTTATTTTATCAGCTGAAAAGCTGGAAAATATCCTTATGACTAAATACTTTGCTGTTTATTATTTTACTTATTTTTTTAGTCAAACCCTATGATAACATTCTAATTTGACAATGTTCCATTAAACACATTAATAGGAGATGGAAAAATATCACAATTAAGGAATGTTTTAGCAATTTTTAGTAAAATGCTTCCTCTAACATAAAAACATTATATATTTATCTTTTCTGAGCCTCGTTAAATCTGTGACAAATGATTTATATTAATAAGCTTTAGGTACATCTATGTACATGTTTTGAGAGGTATAAACTAGAAGCAATATGATTTGAATGATGTTCTGGAATAGTGGCATGAAAATAAAGACATACGCCTGATTCTGCCACTTTTTGTTATACTCAGCAAATCATTTAGCTTGCCTTTGTTTCCTCATAAAATACATGGTGGTAATAACATTAATATGTTCTAGTGATATTATCACAAGGAAAGGTACTCCATAAATGCTGCAAAAATAAGTGCTCAACTAGAACTTGGTTTTTAAATACATTTTATCTACAAATAAAATGAATTTACCTGCCATTTATGATCTAATTTTTAGGATACAGCTAAAAACCAAACTAGATCTCATTAAGTGTGTAATATAAAATAAAGTTTTCCCCAGAAAGGGAAGAAAAATGTTAGAACTTAGGCTACTATGTTTTTTGATGGCAAGGACTGCACGAAAGAAGGATAGAAATTCAAAGATAATTATTTGCTAGTGATATTTATCCATTTAAAGAAATCTTACTGTGAAAATGATCATTCTAAGGTCATTTTTAATAAGAATCCTTACCTTCTGAATTTATTAAAGCCAATAATATTTCTTCCAATTATTTGCATTTCCATTAACACATTTTTCTAGTAGATGCAACTGTGGTACTCAAGGTTTCAATTAATTTTTAGAAAGTAGCTATGGAAGCAATCAACATCTGTGTCAGTACCTGGAAATAAATATTGAGCAGAAACCCAGAAAACAAGATTAAGTAATATTTCCATAATGAGTCTATATCACATGTATAAATGTCAAGATAAGTAGCAAAAATTTTAAACTAAACGGTGGAAAGCTTAACATTTCTTTATTTCAGAAGTGCTCATTGTAAACAAGTTTGTTAAAAATAATTAGAAAAGGAAGCAAATCCTTATTTATATACATGTATATGCACATGTATATTTAGCCACAATCTATTTCTCATGTGGTATTGTGAGATTGCTATCCTGCACTACAGAAATTCATTGTGGGCAGAGCTTAAAGAAATATTATTGTTTAATAAATTGTCAACTGTTATAATAATTCCATTTTGCTTTGGGGGTTGGCACTGCTTCTCTTGCTACGTTGGTTCAAAGTATTAAAATATAGCATAAACTTATTTCATAAATTAAAACCTTTATATATGAAATATTTTCATCCAGATTTCTATTTTATAAAGTACATGAATGCAAATAACCATCTGACTGAGAACAGCTGGAAATTTGTTTTTCCTTCTGTCTTTCTCTACTAAACATTTCCAAAAAGTTCTCTTTCTTAAAGCCAAAAAAAATCTTTAAATACTGAATTTTCCAAGTTCCGTTGCTCCCACTGACCAAGCTTGCCTTCCTGGTGGGCTTATGTATGCTGTGTTCAGCTGTGAAGACTACCTTACTCACAACTGACTCATAAGTTCTCTTTTACCAATTTCCTTCTTTTACTTCCTTCCCACTATTCCTGTCCACCACCACCTTGCATTTCCAGAAAGGTTGAGTCAAGCAAAGAGAAATAAGGAAAGCATCTGGTTTGTGCTTGTCACACACTGAGAGGATATTTGGTGAATGATATTTGTTGAATGAAGGAATGAATGAAACACAAAAGAGAAATAAGGGAAGTGCCTGGTCTGTGCTTGTCACACACTGAGAAGATATTTGGTAAATGATATTTGTTGAATGAAGGAATGAATGAAACACCAAACTGTAATTTTAAACGATTCACATCCAGCCTTCAATTTCCCAGTTACTCCTTCATGCTGCTCATAGGCAAGATTCTGAAATAAGCAAAATTGAGCTGTGCATCACCCCCACCACAACCTCCAGTCACTTCCATTCCTCTTCTCTCTATTTTCCAGGGACCACCAGCCTTTCTGCTGCCATTCTTGATCTCCAACACGATCCCGTGATTCAAAACCATTCCTGAAACTATGACAGTGGTAGCAGTACTAACAAAGCACAATGAAAACAAACAAAACAACTGCTCTGTGATTTAGAACAGCTTAATGTTTCTTTATTCCAGAAGGGCTCAGTCTGAACAAGGTTGTTACAAATAATGAGAAAAGAAATAAATCTCTGCATCTTGACTTTATGAAAGTCAACAAATATTTCTTGTATAAGTTTTCAGTTCTATAATTTCAACCACTCAAATTGCAGAGGAAATAGTCCGATATGAGCTTATATTAACTTTTGGGGAAATTAGTGCTTAAGCTCAATAGTGTGAAGCCATGTGGTAGAATAACAGGCTTTGCAGCAGGAAGACGGGGAGGTGTTTGGGATGCATACCTGGCATTCTGCAAAGTATGGCCCAAAGACCTTCATCTAATCTGCCTGTAATTGAGGTCAGCTATTGAAATTCTTGCTGGTCACTAACATCCAAGCAGAGCAATGCTCCAATTCTTTTCCCACTGGACCCACAAATCTAAGGTTCATAGCAAGTTTAGGTGAGTAGGTAAGATGGCTTAGCTATGCCCACCATACAAACTTACAGGCTTGGGGTAAATGTCATTACTCAGGCACATATTCAAAACACAGATATTCTTAGCATCTTTAGATGGCAAAGTTTTTTTGTAAGTTGAAAACATAGAAGGAAAAAAAAAGGAAGCTTTGAAATGAAGGATCTCACCTGCCCTCTCTGTTTCATCCAACAATCCTGGTGCACCTCATAGATGCCAGTCATTCTAAAGCCTCGTTCTGGCTCTTAAGAAATGCATTGAAAGGGAAATCGATCCGATATCTGCTGGATTTTTAGCCCTAATTAACAGGAAAATTTAGGGAGGGAGAAAACATTCTCTGCTCCTTTAAAAACATAAATAAATAAAATTTAGCAGGTTTTTTTTTTAAGCTATGAGACTCTAAAGGCTGAGACATTATAATTATCTCTAATGAGGCAGCTTAGGTCTCCATCTCTGAAGGCCTCAGGGCTTAGACAATCCAATCAGAGTCTGGAGGAGGGCATTCTCTGGCTGTTATTATGCTGTAATTAAATTAACATGAGTGAGGAAAGCTGGCCCTACGTGAGATTTTGAGGTTCTGGAATACTGTGCTGTTGTAGAATTCTGAAGCAATAAATGGAGCCCAGGAATTGTGTGGTGGTTGAAGACATATTTAGGACCCATAGATGTAAGGTGGATTTTATTGGTGGCAGCGGTAGGTGGCCGATGACTATGTCACAATTGAAATAGCTTATTGCCTCTAAAGTAGCGAACCACAAATACCAGTGGAGTTTTTGTTTTGCTTTGTTTTGTTTCTGCCTGTTTTCTCTGACCAGGGAGAGCATAGGCCAAATATGTAAGCAGTCAATGCCCACCCACTAGTTTAATTCATTCTTCCCTTTGAAAAATATTTATGGATTGACTAACAGATGACAGGCTGCCAAAGCTCAAGGCAAGGAGAAAGGGAAAGGAGCAGTGCAAATGTGTCAGCTTTCCCAGAGGACACTCACCAGGCTTCCACTTATATCTTGGTGGCCGTAGCAGGAGGCAAGCGAGGTTGGTAGAGTGGCCAGTTCACTTTTCCAACTTCTATGGTTGAGGCAGGGAGTAGATGTTGGGGGAGTCGGCCAACAGTGCCTACGACAGAAGGCATTTCTGAAGCAACAGTACCTGAAATAACTTGACTTATGAGAGAGAAGCAGGCTTTTGAAGATCTAGGTGAAGGGTGTTCTAGGCAGCAGCCAAAGCAAGTACACACCCTAAATTGAGAAGGATTTGCCTGAATCAAGTAACCTAGGTGTGGCTGGAGTGATTGAGGGGAGAGTGACAGGAGATGAGGACAAGGAGGTGGTCAGAAGGAGACCACTGAAGGTCTTGTAGGGTAAGAACTTTGGATTTATTTTTCCTAAGTATAATGAGGGTGGTAGTAGTGGGATAAAAAGCAAGTAGGAGGAGGAAGTGGTGACAGCCACAGTAGAAAACGTTGAAGAAGTTTTAGTTTGAAGAGAAACAAAGGGTACCCACATCTAAACCTGGAGGTGTGGGAAGATTTTCTGAAGGAAATGAGGCTTAAAAACAGTAAAAATCTGGAGGGATTTTCATGTCATGTTAACGACCACAGACTTTAGCCTGAAAATGTTGGGAACCCTAGGAAGAATGCTTGCTGTGGGCAGGTTTGAGTTTTAAATAAATTGCTATGGTTACAGGAGGAGTAAGAATTAGAAGGGCCCCGTTAAAGAGCGTGTTTTGTAAGAAGTCAAGGCCAAGAGTCGATGCTGGCCTAAAGCACAGGGGTAATGGGCACAGAAAAGAGAGAGACTGAATCATAATTTAGGAAGTACAAGTATCATTCGCTTGCTTGATGCAGGGGTAGGGCAGAGAAAAAGCTCCAGTTTATGAGACTGACACGGTGGATAGGTGGTGCCACCAACAGAGACAGAGTATCCAAAACAGAGAACCAGATGTGCTTGCTGTTTTGCTTTGTGTCGGCGGGAGAGGAAAGCTGACAAAGTGAATTTTGGGGCTTGAAGTTAAAGAGCCTGGGGGACAGTTAAAGGAAGAGGTTTTAGGCCGTTAGATATAGAAATCTGAAATTCTGGAGAGAAAGCCAAGGGGAAGTCGTCAGCCTAAACATGGTGCTTGGCACTATGGGGGCGATGACATAATCCTGGAAAAAAGTATGTGGACTAAGACAGCCAGCCAATGAGGACACAACCCTGTCTACCTACAGAGTTTCAAAGATACACGCAGAGCTTTTGATTGCCCAAGATGCAGGCTGTGTTGAGTGAAAGTTTGGCAAATGCAGACAGTTTTGTTGGTTGATAAGAAAGGTAAAGACACAGAAAAATTATTTTGAATGAGCCAACAGCTCACGTTTCTATTTTGTCCCCCCACAGCTAGTCAATACGTGAAGGAAGCATCTTCATTATGTTCTTTTTCCTTTCGCTTTCTTGCTGTGAGTCTTAAGTTACTAGCTACCTGCGGGAGCTCCGATAGCAATGTCAAAGCCAGAAGGTTTAAAAGCAGACTTTAATGGATGGAGTGTTGCTAGGAGTCATCTATTAGGCTAAGGAAAGAGGATCTTCAGGTGACACACTCATTTTGTGTTGCAGCACTAAGAGCAGCCAGTGAGTTGAAAGCAAAAATCCAGATTTATCAGAGACAGAGTGTTGTTGACTAACTTCAACATAGGGGAAAAAATGTTGATTTTTATTAAACTTGTGAGTAGCACATAAGCCTTAGCTCTCATCCTCCTGCATCCCTTACGCTACCTATAAAAACATATAAAGAAAGCTCCATTTGTCCAAAGCATGGGTGTACTTTCTTGGCATGAATCCCACAATCTTCCTGGATTGTGTGCTTTGGTGGGGAGGTGGGAAAGTGGCATGATTTACACATTTGGAAGTGTGATGGGTATAAAAGGAATGAAATCATTCCTTCACTTGGGCCATGGATAAATATATCTGACAACTCTCGACGTATTCCACTTCAGTCTTTAAGAGAAGTTATGAATTCAGGGATCAACTCCTTGCAATTTGAGAACAAAATACATGGGACTCTGGGTGACGAGATGAAGTAACTGAGCATTTGCCAGCCCTGACCATGGGCCAGGCAGTGGAAAAACAGAGGCAGGTTATATACATTCAGATAATGAATAGGAGTAAGTTCACTGATGATACCCAGATGAAAGCTGAAATCACTGGAAAAAACACAGCTGTCTACTTTGAAAAAAACTTCAGGCAGAAGGAGGCAACTCATAGGAGAAATACTATTATGAAAACATTATTATATTTGAACATCTGTAAATATAATACCTTGTTTTTTGAGTTTTAAAAAAACTGCAGGCAAGTACAGAAAATAATAAAGCAAACATCTGTGCAGCTACTACCCAGAATTAGCAAATGTCAACATTTTATTGTTTTTCTTTTTTTAAAAGAAAAAGTAATAAAACATTTTTGATAAAGTGAACTGTTCCTTCTCTTTCCCATCTCTAAACCCACTCCGCTACCTCCCCAGAGGCAACCATTATGGAACTTTGATGTATGTGTCTCCTGTCCATGGCACACACACACACACAAATAATACATATAGTGTTCCTTTTTAAAATGTGTATTTATAATATTGTACTGTATAATTCTGCACCTTGCTGTGTTTGGTTCACATTGTTTTGTTGTTGTTGTTGTTGTTGTTGTTTTGTCTTTAAGGCAAGGGAGTAAAGAGCTTATTAAGAAACAAGAAAAGAAAAACAGTACACAGTCCAAGACATGGATTGCGGGCGTGGTACAGGATGAGTCGCGCCTGGGGCCCTGGGTTAGGCCTTTTAGGACCTTGCCTCCTCCCCTTTCCTAGTGTTGGGGAGGTGCCCCAGCTGTTTGCTGTTCTTTACCATTGTTTTTGATATTTATTCATGGTGATACACATCCATCTCATATCGGAGCTCCAATAGCAATGTCAAAGCCAAAAGGTTTAAAAGCAGACTTTAATGGATGGAGTGTTGCTAGGAGTCATCTATTAGGCTAAGGAACTTCAATTGAACTACAACTTCAGTTATTGTATATCCATTTCAATTCCCTTTCATATATACAATATCTAGTTCCCTTATTTTAATTCTTAATACATTAATTTTACTTGCATTATATTAATACATTACATATTTTATTCATTGGCAATGATGCAATAAATACCCTTGTTCCTGTATCCTACTGCATATGTGAATGAATTTGCCTAGGCTGGAAGTGAAATTGCATATCTTCAACTATAATAATTGCCAGTTTGCTCACTAGAGATATTGAACCAATATATTTTCACAACAAAGTATATTGGCATTTTTTGGAGATTATTAACCAAAAGAGAGTTGGCCATTCAGTTGCCCAAACCTATGGACAGTATTATTATAGATGATGAGTAAGGACAATGGAAAGCCTCAAATAGCATGATGGACTTTGTGGTAGATTGTATTACTGTTTGCCAAATATTCTGGTGCCTCTCTCTGTAGGGTCCCTCCTTATGGTAACCTTTGTGGTAGGAGAATTAACATCCATGGCCCTATGCACTTTGCCAATGAAATAGGAATAGAAAATTATGTATGTCAGTTCAAAGCAGAAGTTTTAAGAGCCAGCCTGTGGTTCACCACACCTCTCTCTCTCCTCTGCCATGGGCCAGCAATTTTCCAGATAGAGGCCACATCATCAATGTGGGCTCCAGAATATAGGCAACAGAGAGCAGAACTGCTGCGAGTCCACAAAGGGCATACAGCTAGAATAATATGTAAACTTTTGTTGTGGGAAGCCACTAAATTGTATAATCACTCGTTGTTGCAACATAACGTAGCCTATCCTAACTGATACAGACACTTACAGAATTAAGCAGTGGTGATAGCAGCTGCAGTGAAATAAATAAATAGATGATAGATGATATAGATAAATGATAGATATAGATAGGTGATATAGACAGAAAGATTATAATATATGATAGGTAGATAGATGATGAGATAGATAAATAGATGGTAGATGATAGACTGACTTTGTACACTAAAAAAATGCATTTAGGCCTGTGCTGATTTTTATTTGAGGAAAATAATTTAAACATGAGAAATTAGAAATAAGGAAAAATTATACAGGCCATTTGTCCAAAACTGTGAGTTTTGGTGCTATAGATCAGGAGATGATAAACCATAAACGATGTATGAATGAAGAGCTAAATGCTTTCTGTAAATTCAATCAGATATCCATTAAGCAATAATTATTTGTTAAGCTTACATAATACTATTACACATTTATTTGGTGCTGGGCAAAAGGGAAACCCAAAGAAATATAAACACTAGTACCTGTCTTCCCAGACTTGGGCAAATTGAATTAAACATATGGAAAAACATCTAGCAGTACTGATATGAACCAAGAGACTGGCACAGAAAAAGAGAATTTAAAAGAGGCAGGAGATCACAAAGGTCCTGGATTCTTTTCCGTTTTCCTAAGGTCAACCAACCAAAATGTGGCAGTAACTAGACTGGAATTTGGGTTTTTAACTCTAAAATAGAGCTTTTCAATTTAGATTGTGAACTGATGGCCCAGGAGTCATATGTAATCCACAGACATGTTACTTTTTAAAAAAATTTTTGACATGACCTGTTTCATAAATCTGAGCCAACATAAAATAATTCAGAGCATTCATATGAAAATCCATATTTCTGGCAGCTCTGAGCATCCTATTCCCACATGGACCAACATAGTGGTTCCATAGATGGAATACATACTGCCAGGTTTGCCAGTACCTACTACTCATATCACAAATGCACGTGCAATCACTCCAGCCCATTCAATAATCCATCTAGTCTACCCCAGTGGGCCCCATTCTCTCATCAGTCAGAGTAAGTAAAGATATTATGCAGATGTCAACTGGCCCGGTTTGACTCCTCTAAAAAGCTGCCTCTGATGAGACAAACTAAGGTCTGCATTAAAGAACTACCCAACTAAATGCCTAACATTGGAAGATTTAGTTCCCAAACTGTCAGATGTCACCTTTTCTGCACCTGGTTGCTTGTTTCATTTTTCAGCCTCCTTTACTACTGCTCTCCCTTTCTAATCTCTGTTTATACCTTTCCTTGTCATTCCTCTTTGATGCATGATCCACCTTCTCTTAGTCTGTGACCTCAGCTTTCCTCTGGCCTCTGGCTTTCATCTCTCTTCTTGGGCTCTTTGATAAAACAACCTTCCCATCAACACCTCCCTGGACCCCTGGACCATCCTCCCACTGACAGCTCCACAGCCAAGGCAAGAGTCTCATGGACAGGGCCTGGCATAACCCACTTCATTACCAAAGTTTAATCTCTTTTAGTTTATTACTATTCTATGGATTTGTTTAGTTCATTTATTTTAAATTATTTTCTGAAACAGATAATCACAAGAAATACACAGATATAATAAAATGATCTAAACAAGGAAAATAAGGTAAGAATCAACTAATGAAAGGAGGAAAGGAATAATTATACCAAAAAAACTAAGGCTAAACCCTATTCAAATGGTGCTGTTAACAGGTTTGAGCTTCAAAGAGAAAAAGGAAGAGAAAGAAAGGGAGGGAGAGAGAGGGAAGGAGGGAGAGAAGGAAGGAAGGGAGGGTGGGAAGGAGGGGAGGAAGGAAAGAAGGAAGGGACAGAGGGACGGACGGAGGGAGGGATGGAGGATTAATACTCATTGTGTGACTTAACTATGAAATAAAAGAATTTAAGTTCATTTGGGAAATTTTTTTCTGCTATTTGAATACTAAGAGAAAATTAAAAACTTGAGGAAATAATTTCTTAAACAATGAAATAATTCTCTGAATACTAAAGATAAAATACACAACCTTTCCTAAAAGGAGAATTCCAACCAGCAAGAGCAGAACATTTTGATGAAAAAAAAAAAAAAAATCCATTCCCCTTTTCAACATGAAACTATTCTCTGGTATTGTAAATATCAGCTTGGTTGAAATATTCCATCCATGGGAATGAACAGTAATCCTGACCCTTTCTGTGGCCGTTGACATGATCTAATTCCTCTGAACCCTAAGATAACTTGCTAACTTTAATTACCACTTAGCACCTGAAAATTGATCTTCAAAAGCCACTAAGGAGAGCTTTCCAAAGTTTCTTTAAAGTGACACTATTTTTCTTGACAGGTCCACTGTGTGAAATAGACTCATCATTTCATTACTCCTGGACATCAAATTGTTGGGAGCCTGAGCTCATTTCCCTCTCAGTGTGTCTGAGCCTGACAGCTCCTTTAGGATGTTTTCGAAATTCCATTATCTCCAGTAACCCCTCTGACCTGCCCTTTGACCAGCTGGCAGCTGTCCTGTGTGTGTGTTGGGGAGGCGGGGTGAGGCTACCTTAAACCTTCCCCTTCTAGGGGACTTCAAAACTGTTCTTTTAGAGGTCAAACAAGAGCTGGAAGCTAACAAGCAATTCATGGAGAACTTCTTTTAACTTTCCCCTAAATAATCTAAGTAGACAAACCCAGCGCCTCAATAAATGATTCAGCAGAATGATAAAGATTACAAAGTGTTTTCCCTGACCCAAGAAGCTGTCTGACTTGGATCTTAAGTGAAAATGCAAATTTTCACTGGCCTCATGCACTTGCCAAACTCCTGGCGTTGCAGCCAATGCCAGGTTCCCCCTTGCCAAAGAGAAGATAGGGGTTCACAGGTCCCCATTTCTCCAATCTGGGCTGGCAACCTTGGCTGATAACATTGTCAGAAGCCGCAGCCATTCCAGAGGCAACTGATAGCCTTGGGTGATGATGGCTCCTTTCAATTAGCACTTTGCTCTGCCAAGCTGGCCAGCCCGTAAATTGGCACAGACGCTGCCCATCAGCCACCTCAAAAGGGGTGAAATAGCCAAATATGTGAAAAGAGACAGCAGTTAACACAGGCAAGTAACAAAAACAAACCAGAGAAAGGAATTGGGAGAACGATGGGGTAGGGGCTGTGAAGAGGCCAGCTGTCCCTAAATCTCCTGCCTCAGGGGACAGGTGGAATGTGGCAAGAGTAGAAGAGGATGTGTTCAGACTTGACTTTTCTATAAAAGTTGAAAACTCACTCAGTGGTGCTTTGTCCCATTCTTGACTTACCATTACCTCTACTTTCCCCTTCTGTCTGCTTCTGAAATATTAATGTTGACACCTTTGTAGCTTCGGATCCAAGACAAAATATATTTTAGACTAAAAAAAAATCTGGCAAACTGTTAAAAAAAAATTAACCTAACAACTACGGACATGATTCGTCTCAATTTTCTTTTTATGTGTTGCCCCAGAGATACAACCTTATACCATTAAAGCTCCCCTTTCTTTAGGAAACGCCACCTATGCGGAAAGTGCTTTTGCCCCTTTTTGTTAACACACAATGGAGGCTGGAGGTAATCCACAAGATTGCATAGAGAAAAACACCGATTTCTTGCAGGTGTGTGGGCAGAATTCACAGGTGCTTCTGGAAATCTAATCTGGGCACAGAGCTTTATCCTTGTCGGCACATGAAAGGCATATAATCCGTCAGCTGAAACCCTCCTGGAAGAAACCGTTCGGCCCTCTACACCAACCACGGTTAGGGCTCAGCCACAACACGAGATTATTTTACTGTAGAGAAATCACCTTGATAACAATTACTGATACCGGATCTTAATAACAGCATGGAAGCAGGTCCTGGAAAATGATGTCGAGACATTAACATTTCTGACAAGGCACAAACGGAAGCTTTTGAAACCCTCCATTCACCTCTGAAGGTGACTCCTCTTTCAGGCTGCCTGCACAGATACAGCACCCGGTGAAGAAGAGTTGAAGCAATCCGTTTAATAATCGGGAGGGAGTAAACAGCTGCTACTGAAAAGGGGAAAAGGTGTTGGTCTGTATCGACTCTGACATTATCAAAGCTATTGTATAATTGCCCAGCTCTTCATTTTGCTAAGATGCTGAAGAGTTCCAAGCTGAAACACAGAGCAGGGTTGCTTTTTAAGGTTAAAGGGAGCTCTCCATCATATTTCCCTTGTTAAGTGATGACAAGACGTATAGAGTCTACATATGCATATGGATTTCTTTTCTTTTCCAGAAACCGTGAGCACAGAAAATACTTTTCTGTTTGGTTGACTTTTGGTTTTGATTTTATTCTTTTGAAAAGGAGAGTGACAAGATCATAGCTGGGCCTTGCCAGTTTCTCAGACAGAGGTGTGGGGGAGACATTGAGCAGAGGGGAGGGACACCAGCTGGCAGCCAAGACCAGTCCGGAAGGGTGGAATTGGGGCACAGACATCAAAGAGGAAAGGTGAGGATGATTTGCCAGATTTTAATGATATCAAATTTGACAGAACATGGAAGGAAAAAAATCAAAGAAGACTTTAGAAAAAAAAGTTATATAAATTTTCATACAAACTCAAAAATAGGATAGTACAGTGAACTCCCATACACATGATGCAAATTTAATAATTATCAAGATTTTGTCATATTTGATTTTCAATACTTTTTTTCTTTTTCCCTTTGCTTGAGTATTTTATAGGAAACCCCAAACAGCCTGTCATTCACCTTTGCACCTGTGAAAAGTATGCTTATTATCTTACATAACTATAAGGCCATTATCATGCCCCCAAAATTAACAATAGTCTCTTCATGCATCTAATACCCAGTCCATAAGCAAATTTCCCTGTCTCAAAAATGTCATTTTACAGTTTGTTCAAATCAGAATCCAACAAGGTCAAGACATTGTATTTGATTATGTCTTTGAAGACATGTCACCTAGAGCCATCTGCCATCACTTTTTCTTTGTTTTTGTTTGTTCATGCCGTTGACTTGTGCATAAATCCCATCATTTGGCCTGTAGAAAGTCCCACACTCTGGATTTGTGTGTTTGCTTCCTTGTGCTATCATTTGTCTGTTTGGTGTTTAGCCTGGATGATTCCAAGAATATTACAACCACTGGGAGCAAAAGGGAAA
>JAQZBX010043411.1:0-21739 GCA_029593785.1 Cabassous unicinctus | reverse complement strand
CTCACCATGTGGTTATTGGCAAGATTCAGTTCCTTTGGGGCTGTTGGTCTGAGGGCCTCATTTCCTAGTTGGTTTGCTGATGGTGGGCTGCCCTCAGTTCCTTGACACATGGGCCTTCCCAACATGGCAACTTGCTTCATCTGTTGCTGGTTATTAGAAATACCAAATCACTGAAATCTTTTAAAAAGTATTTATTGCCTACCTACATGGATAGTAGATTATTTTTTAAGGTAAGTGTATTAGTCAGCCAAAGGGGTGCTAATGTGAAATACCAAAGATGGGTTGGTCTTTATAAAGGGTATTTATCTGGGGTAGAAGTCCACAGATATCAGGCCATAAAGCGTTATGTTTCTTCTCTCACCACAGTCCATTGCCATGTGTTAGAGCAAGACAGCTGCCGGCATTTGCCAGGGTTCAGGCTTCCGGGGTTCCTCTCTTCCCGGGGCTGCGTTTCTCTCCGGGCTTAGCTCCTGTTTCCTCCACAAGGTCAGCTATAGATGATCAGGCGAACGGCTTGCTTCTCTTCTCCTGGGGCCTTCTTTCCAACATCAAAACTGCTTCTCAAAAGACTGCTTAACTCTGTTCTTTGCCTTGCCTTTATATTCGATTCCCCACCCACCAAGGGGTGGGGCTCAACGCCTTACTGACGTGGCCCAGTCAACGCCCTAATCATAACTTAATCATGCCCAGATTAACAGATCAGTTTACAAGCATGATCCAATTATATTTTTGGAATTCATAATTACATCAAACTGCCCAACTGTAACAGTAAGTAAGAATGTTAAACATATACATCTCTTGCTCTGACACTAGGAAAACATAGATGGATATAAGCCTGTCATGGAAAAGCAGGATAAGTCTCTTCTGGATCAAAACAATGTTATAGGCACAGACACAATCATTTTCTGTGAATGGAAATCTAATGTGAGATAAGAGGGTGAGGAACCAAGTGTGGACAGGCCCTGCTTCCATTTGGGACAGGATTCCTGAGGAATGAGAAGTTTCAGGTGGCTTCTACTAGCAAGAAAAGGGAGTTAATGGAAGAGTGGCTAAGGAAGGGGATGAGGAACACACCGAAGATGAATAAGGTAGAAGGAAGCAGAGATTAGGGTGGAAAATTGGTAGTTATTAGAAAGAAATACACACATTATCTCAGAGGAGTTCATTTTGAAAACAAGGGCAGTTGGTCATGGTTTTAGCCTTTAGATCAATCAAATCAGATCACAAGAGAGCTGAGGCTTTGGAGGGCGTTGCCTCAGGTTGTGTAGCAAGTGACTTGGGTTCCTCAGGCCACACTCCTCGGCATTCCACTGTCGAGGGTGGTTCCTGTGCATTCTGACAGCTTCTTTCCTCAAGGCCCACTGTACCTTGCAAACAGCGGCTTCAGGCCTCTCTCTGAGGTGGCGGAAGCTTGTTGGGCCTGTAAACCAGGCATAGCCCAGAGGTGCAGGGGAGTTGGCAGCACAGAAGCGACCTTCATCCAGGGAAGGGCAGGAGTTGGTGGGTAATGAACCCAGCTTGCAAACATTGGGGATATCTTCTACTGGTTCCTCAGAGAGTCCCCAGCATGATGGAGCCTTGGTGATTCCCAGTAACCAATTCAGTAATACACTTTTTTTCATTTGTCTTTTTTTTCCCTTTATTTTTAAAGAAGCTTTAGATTACTTAAAAGTTACATCAAGGGAGGTAAGAAGAATATAAGTAAACAAACATATATCCGTACACTTTTTTTCAATTCAGTAATACACTTTTTTTCATTTGTCTTTTTTTTCCCTTTATTTTTAAAGAAGCTTTAGATTACTTAAAAGTTACATCAAGGGAGGCAGAAGAATATAAGTAAACAAACATATATCCGTACACTTTTTTCATTTGTCTTTTTTTTCCCTTTATTTTTAAAGAAGCTTTAGATTACTTAAAAGTTACATCAAGGGAGGTGGGTGTGGCTCAATCGATGGAGCTCCCGTTTACCGTATGGGAGGCCCCGGATTTGCTTCCCGGGGCCTCCTTGTGAGGGCAGGCCGGCCGGCCCGCACGGCGCGGTGGGCTGGTGCAGCGGGACCTCACAGCAAGGGGGAGATGAGCGGACACAGAGAAAGCACACAGCAAATGGACACAGCAAACACAAGCAGCAAGGGGGGGCATAAATAAATAAATAAATAACTCTTAAAAAAAAAAAAGTTACATCAAAAATATAGGGGATTCCCATATACCTCACCCCCCCACACACACTTTCCCACATTAACAACATCTTTCATTAGTGTGGTGCATTTGTTACAATTAATGAACACATTTTGAAACATTGCTACTATCCATGGTCTATAGTTTACAGTTTGCACCGCACATTTGTATAGGTTTTGACAAAATGTATAATGGTCTGTATCTGTCATTGCAACATCACGCAGAACAATCCTAATATTCCAAAAATCCCCCATATTACACCTATTCTTCCCTCTCCCTCCCCTCAGAACCTCTGGTGACCTCAATAATATACCTTTTATGGGCTTTCCTCCTTCCTTGCCTCACACTTTCTGCTCCCTCACTCCTGTGCTTCTAGGATCATCTCCCAGATAAACATCTCCACCCAAGTCCTTGTCTTGGGTTCTGCTTTAGAAAGAAGACAAACTAGGACTGGCCCTAAGGAATTGTTCACAGAATCATATTTTAGAGTCCCATCATTGTCTTTCATTGACGGCTGCTACAGAACAGTCTTATGGCATGTCTTACAGCTTCTAGAGTGGGGGTATTGCCCAAGAATCTGTTCGCTTAATCTCTCAGTGTCCACCAGATAGTCCCATGTTAATTTCTCTCAAGATGAGGCCTGGGAATACTTTGCTTCCCCTGAGGAAACGTTTACTCCTCAGGGACAGTAAAAACCACAACCCTGAATGGCTTCCCTCCTTGTTTCATCCACCAAGAAACATCATTCAGTTTATGGCTCAATTAATGCACATAGGTAGGCTTTTATGGTCTGGATTCCGGTTTTTGTTTTTACCTTTTAGTCCTGATATTACATTCAAATCAATATTTTTGATACTGATTTTTAAATTATGTTTTATCATTTTAGTATATGTATTTCGTTTAAGCAGAGTCAATCTTCAGTGGATAAATCAGGGCATGGTTAGATGTTACTTTTAACTATACTATTTATTGAACTGTTCAGTTCTTCAAAAAATCATAGCTATGAATTTTTAAATTATAAGAATATTGCCTATTTGTTGTTGAAAATATGGTGAATATAGAAATGTAGAGAAAAAATTTCCATAATCCCACCAGCCAGACATAAACCAAAATGTTATCAGTGATATGTTCTTCTAATCTTTTTCCTACACATACATTATGTACCACAATGATTTAATTAAATACACTTTTCATCCCCTGCTTTTTTTCACTTCACATTCTATTGTAAAAGAGTTGCTTTCCATGCCACTGAGTAGTCTTCAAAACTGATTTTTATATCTGTAGAATGTGTGTCATAATTTATGTAGCCATTCCTTTTTATTGGGCATTTTGTTATTTCCAATTTTTAGGATGATGTCATGAAAATCCTTGTATATATACTTCTCTCTATATATCACTGATTATGTCTTTAGGATAAATTATTAAAAGAGGCATTATTACTGGATTAGAGTGCACATATACTTTTAAAGACTCTGATAGCTAGGGCTTATAATAATTTACCTTCTATTGACAATGTAGGAGTACGCCCATTCCTAATCCTTCACTAATATTGGGTAATATTTTTTTAAGTCAGCTTGATAATGTATTGCTCAAGTTTAAAAAGCCAAATAAGTAGGGTAGACCTGGCTGCAATTCACTGTGCTTTTCTTGAAACAGAAACTCTCCAACTTCTATTTAAAAGCAAAAATATTTGATGGAAGAGCTATGTATTGACTACCTATTATGTGCAACCAAGGTCCTCACCTCTCAGTCCTTTTAGGCAATATCAGCCTGATGAAATTTTTTGGCTTGGGTGGGTAATAAGACTTCCACATGTGTCTGGGAGGCTCAGAATTGCATTTACAGCCGACAAGAGGAAAATCCAAGGCTACACATTTTGGTGCAGTGCCACCTTTTCTCAGACACTGTTATAAATAATGTCTTTGAGAGTTTAAGAAGTGTGCACTGTGCTTGGGAGGTGGGGCATATGGAAAGTACCCCTGGAGTGTCAATTTTGAAATGGATTCCAATCATAAGGTCACCACTCCAGTTAGTTTCTCCTCCCAGAATGGGGACTCTATGGGAATTCCCATAGTTCATATACAGCTGCCACTTGTGCAGTTATACAGGGTGAGAAGGTGAGATGAAAACAAATCTCCTTCTTTGAGGTTTTTGCCACTTGGAAAATAATTAACTTTAGCGGGTGGTTTTGACATCTTCGAGATCCTGGCAACTCACAAAGGGGACATGTCAGTGGAACTGAATTGCCAAGGAAATAAGAATTTCTCCCAGCCATTCGTTCATTGGAGAATCCAAAGCGCACTGCCGTGCCAGCTGACCCAGGCCAAGAGAGGGAAGAGGTGGTAGACAGGGCTGCCCTTCAAGATGGATCTTAGTGACCCATCAGGCAAGTCCATTTTCTTCCCCTTATATTCTCCAAACTTTGATCTCTCCCATAGCTCTAAGGGGGATAAAGGAAATTCTAGATAGATTTCCCTGCCTAGACACTCAGAAGAGATGGTTATTGCTGTTACTCAAGGCCAGCATGCACAGGCACGCCAAAGAACTCACCCAGACGTGGAGTCAATCCCCCACGCCAACACCACGTACACCATAGCTCACTCTCCCGGTGCTTGCACCCCACTCTTGGCTCCCCCAGGCAGATTCTTCCCTTCTTCTTACCCTCTATGTGCACACACACACCAACATGTGCACACACACACACACAGAGTACATGATGTGCCCCAGCAGCTTCTTACCCCCATTGTGCATGCCATTTTGCACAGTGGGACCTTTTTGTTTAGTTTTCCCCACAATTCATTGCATTTTTAATTCCTATGTCTCTCATTTAAAAAAAAAAAATCACTGTAATGGGGTAACTAAGTCAATTCAACAGGCGCCATACCATGCCTAAAGACTGGGGACTATACCCTTCAAAATGAAGAAAACTTACATTATTAAGTGTCTATGTATGATACGAATAAATGCGTTATATAGAGAGTGTATGACTGCCATGCTCCAAGTTAAGTTAGCCCATTGTTAATGTTTATAGGAAACATGTTTTGATTTGCTTTAGACTCCCCAGAGAGATTGGAGGAATAAAAATCTCTACCCTTCTACCAAGTAGGAAAAAAAATGGCCCAGAGAAAGGGCAGAAGAATATAAGTAAACAAACATATATCCGTATATTTTCATATCCCATCTTGTTCCTAAAAGGATTTATCATACAGAAGAAGCAAACACACTAAGACTGTGGCAAGTTTCACCTCAGTTCACTGGAGCCAAAAGGAAAAACCCAAACCTCATTTCTATGTTTGGGTTCCAAGGATCTCCACCTCAATCATTCCCCAAGATTTTGAGCAGAAGTTCTGCTGGCAACCTCAAAGAAGTTTAAGAAAGAAAGAAAACGAGTCAAGCTTTGGCGGGTTAAAGCTAATTTTAACTTTTGCTTCCGGATTAACTATAGTGCAAAACACTTCTTCTCATCTCCCCCCAAGAACTCCCCCACTGAGGAGTGTGTGCTCTACTCAGGGAAGGAAAGCACATGTACTCCTTAGTGTATTTCTCACATCATGAAACCAGCAGTTTGGACTTCAGGGCAGCAGCTTCCAATAGCCAACAAAACAGAGTAAGGCTGTGAGTCAAGGAGTCATGAGTCAACAGCAGAAAGGCTGCCCCGAGCCTGGGTCGGTCCCGCCGGTAGGTGTTACTTTAGCCATTAATCCGGGGCGCTCCATGGATGGAGAAGGCTGATCACCTCCTGCCAAGAAACACACCAAAAAACTCCAAACCAAACTGAAATCTGCCAGTTCTGCAAGATCCCTCTGAAGGCAGAACTGGGCCTCTACGACACGATCCAGAGCCCCTCTGAGAGGGCTGACAGCAGCTCCGCCCGGCCAGGGCAGCAACGGAGAGCCTGCTGGTCGCCAGGACAGGCTGCTTCACTTCATCATTCAAAGTGGCTTTTGGCATTGCAATTTATGATTTAATGCGATCACAACAATAACCATCCTCACCGACTGTCTGAGGCCATGAGAGCCCATCCAGTACTGTTTATTAGCTTTGGCTTCGTTTACCATGATTAAGTCTCTTTTCAGCATGCTCTCCCTGTCCTCTCTTGGCTTTATTTCTCTCCCAAGGAGCTTTACACTCTAGCTAGAGGACCCAAATTCCCCCAGCTTCCCTACTTAAACCATGTGCTTTGTGAATTTAAAGGCAGCAGGGGCAAACAGAAACTCCACCAGTGGTCTGCAGTGACCACCATATTAAAAATGAGTCTTGGAAATAAAGTCTAAACATTTCAAAAGTCCTCCCAGCCATGAGGGGGAGCTGAAAATCTGTCACTGTTAGGACAATTAGCTGTGGATTGCTTGCCAGGAGCTTTTTGCTTTCATATATTCAGATTTATAACTCTAGTTTCGCCTTATTCCCTTGCTTACTCTCCTTCTCTTCTTTCTTGAGCTTAGAGACCCACAAAGAGTGAAAATGTCCTCCAAGATAATCTAATCCAGGGGTCAGCAAACTTCTGTAAAGAGCTAGATAGTAAATATTTTAGACTTTGCGGGTTATACAGTCATTGTTGTAACTATTCAACTCTGCCATTGCAGCAGGGAAGCCGGCAGAGACAATACATAAACAATAGGTGTGGCTGTGTTTCAGTAAAACATTATTTATAAAAACTGGCAGTGAACAGGACTTGCCCACCAGCTGGGCCCATGATAATCCAAAGTCTTTTTTTTTTTTTTTAAGATAACAAAACAGAATCCCAGAAAGGTCTCTTGACCTGTGCAAGGTCATGAGACTAGTAAATGTGAGAGGTGGAGGTGGAACCAAGGTTCCCAGAGCCCCTCTCCCCCAACAGGGCTCTTTACACTCAACCATATTTCCTCTAGTGTAATTTTACCCAAAAGGCCTGAAAGGATCTCTTGGTCTCCTATGATTGGCTAAGATCTGTCAAACATCCACTGAATAAAAGTACCCTATTACTTACTGACAGAAAATGGTGCTGAAACTCTGTTATAAATACCAGCTTCTCTGGCGGCCCACCTGTGAGTAGGTTGGCCCCACCACTGACTCCATGGTACTCAGAAGCAGTTCTGGGTCTGATTCCTGTACAGTTCTGCACATCTGTTAGCTTTCTTGTAGTCCACAGGTCCATATTACAACCTCACCTGTGATATCAATTCCCCATCTATTTTCCAAAATTTCATCTTGTGTTGCAAGGGAACAAAGAGACAGCACAGGACAAATTCAACTTCCCTCCTCTATTCATGGACACAACTTAAAGAACATGCTCCCATCTCAAATAGCTTTGAAAATAAATTCATTTGCCCTATTGTTAGATGAGGATCATTCTTTTGGTATATATAAAACACCCTCTAGGAAATACCTTGACAAAACAGTTATAATTTATGTTGCCAGATCCTTGTTGTGTGACTTGGAGCCAGTTAACCTCTCAGAGCCTCGGTCACCAGACTTGAACAATGGAAATAATGAGATTTTCTCTAAAGAGTTCTGTTTCAAGTTGGTGGAAGGGTGACTTTCTAATTTATTGTCCAGATAGGATAAGTGAAAGAGTGTCCTTAATAATTATGCTAGACCAAGAGGCAAAATCAGGGCCTGTCCTGTGCAAACTGGGTGTGTTACCATCCTAGTTACACAACATGGCACCCGGCACATAGTAGCTGACAAATCTCGGTTTTCTTTATCTTCCCTTTTCTCAAGAAGTCAAGAAATTCTACATTTATATCCTTCTCTTCTGTTTGGATGTGTAATTTTGAGTGCTAGGAATGGACAGTAAGGCCCCCATTTATCAGCTGTATGCAGAACATCTCCTCTCCCATCCCTTCCCTATTACCTGCAGGCAACTAGGGTTAGATGATTCCATACTCTCCCTGCTTTGCTCTCCCTCTGTCCTTCTGACCTCTCAGTGACACCAACAGAGCCAGTGGGAGGCAAAAGGAGATGGCATTCACTATTCTGCCAAAAGCACAGATGGTAATTTGAGAAAAGGCACTCCTATTTGGCAAGGAGAAAAGTTGCGCTGTGAATACGATGCTTATGAAAGCTCAAGGACTGAATGCCTTGGATGAGGCGGAGGGCCACGTGGGGGTTTCTGATCAGTTCAACCCGGGTACACTACAGCAACTAGCTTAGAAATAATAAAGCCTCTATGCTTTCTCAGTCTTGTATTTGTCTTAAACTCAGGCCCGCCAAATTGTGCCAAATTATGTGTTGTTCAACGTGGACTGCCCTGAGAACACTAAGCTCATTTTGCAAGTTAACTGTGCTGTATTTATAAGATTTTAGCGTTATAACCAGGAGTTATCTATAGAGAAAGGGAAATAAACATAATTTTTACCAGTCAAAACTACAGCCACAGTTTGCTTGAAGTTTGAATCAAAGTTGAAATTTGTTCGCATCCTTGTGTGACATTTATACACATGTACACATCCTCACACTACATAGCATCCTATGTATGAAAGCATGTAAATGAAGAGTATTAAAGTAAACATCGTGCATTGCTTTTCTGAAATTGCATCTATTTTAAGACAGGACATGTTGGATGAACTTCACTTTCACCCCACAGAGTATCTTTCTTCTATATGAGAGTGTAATTTAGTCATTTCTATTTCAAGATAGCCATTTAACTCAGGCCAAGGAAAATAATAATAATAAAAATTTCCAACATCATAAAGAGGTTCCTCCCCCTTCTCTCCTCCAATCAGGCAGTAAGGCCCACCCACAGCGGTTAAGAGTTTGGAGTGTGAGTTCAAATCCCCACTCTTCCACTTCCTACCATGTGACCTTGATCAAGTTAGTTGACCCCTCTAAGCCTCAGTTTCCTTATCTGAAAATGGGACTAGTGGCAGCTCCGACTTCCCAGAGTTTCTGCAAAGGATTCAATACATGTAAAATGCTTAGCAGTTTGGCAGGCACGTGGGAAGGGGTCCATAAAGGTCGGTCACTACTCATACTCCTAACCACTCAGCTTAGGTACTCCCTCTGCTGTGAAACCTCCTCTCCCTTCTCTCCCGCTGTGGTAACTAGAGTTCAGCCCTCCTTGCCTCAACTCTGCATTACCTTGTCAACACGCACCTATCTCATCCCCCTGCCAGTCTATCTTGCGAGATCCTATCAAATAATTTTTTCTCAAATCTCAAGCTTATTCATATCTCTTCTTTAGAGGCTCCCCATTCCTAAAAGAGAAAACTCAAACTTCCCAAAATATGACAATTCAACATCTGACAAAATCTGTCCTTATCTCCCTTTCCAACCTCACCTTGAAATATTCCCCATATATGAACTACTAGTTTCCTACTGCACCCCAACAAGTGCCATCCCTTACTTCCTCTATGTCTCTCCTTCTCCCAGAGCCATCTTAACTTCTCATCTAACACAGTCTTGTCTACCCTCTCCAGCCATCTCTGAGTCATCACTTCAGTGAATTCCTTCCACTTACTGTTGCAATACCTAATCTGATTCTTAATTATAAATTATCTTATGACAGCCCTATGAGCCATGCAGTGTTAATATCTTTCCCCAACTAGAATGTGGGCTTTTGGGGGGCAAAGAATACATTTTAGTCTACTCTGGATTTCTGCCACTGCCAGGAGCAACACTTTTCACATAGTAGGTGCTCAGTAAAAGTCTCTTGAATGAATTGATAAATTAAAAGAAATGAAAATCTAGAATATAAGAGGTCAGCATTTCACACTCTCTAATACAGACAAAAAAACCCTAATTTATAATAACTGTAATTGGCTTTTTTACCCTAGAAAATGTATAAAATGCTATTGCTCACAAAAATGATATTGAGAGATATGATTGACATTCCTTTGGGCCTCTTCTTGAGGATGAATATTCCAGTGAAATTCGTCAAGATCAGGAAGAATTGTGATAAAAAATAGCTCTATTTAATGATCATATCTCAAGGGCAAAAATTTCCTGACATCAGTCTCCCCTTTACTAAATTTCCAGGGAACAAAGTCCATTAGATGATTATCTAACTTACACACCCCAACCCAACAAATATAAGAAGTTAGAGATTCAAATGGAATTTTGTTTTCTAAATTAGCATAATAGTTCCCCAAAGCCCCTTTAAACTAATGTTTGTCGCAAAGGCAAGACAATTGGCTGGGCTCGTGAAAAAGACTTGATAATGGCTCAACATTGTCCACATGTCTGAGACATATGCTACCCATCAGATCAAAAAAATAGTAATAATATATCAATGCATCTGTTTTTACTCAGAGCCCCCTTCTACATCTTTATGGAGTGAGCAAAACTGAAAAGTCACAAGGAATAAAAAGATGGTTGTAACGCACGAGCACTAATCGCTTCATCCTCCCTCCAATACCCAGCTGTCAGGGCCCAGGACATAAAGCAATGCTAATGCGGAGCTGTCCCTACCGCCCGCGCCCACGAGCGCTATTTGTCAATACCGGAGGGATTACAGAGAGACAAAGTACATAACTGAGTAAAGTTTGTGTCCAACATGGAATCCAGTTTCCTTGTTTGTCAGCGAGTGCTGATGGATCCAAGAAGACGGTGATGACACCAGCTGAGCTCTCTGCAGGCAGTCGCAATGGAATTTCTGTTCCAACACCAAGTATTAGGCATTGGAGGCCAGAAAGAACAATTCGGCAGACCCAGTCTCCAAAACAGCAGGACTCACTTAACTCCTGCTTAACCGGAGAAGTTCCAACCCAGCTGAAATCCAACTGGAGAAAGGATTGGCTGTGAAAACGCCTGGGTGCATGGGAACCAAAAATCAACGACCGAGTCTTTCACTGTATCAGAGCAATCACAGCCCCTCCGGGCTGTAAGGAGGCTAAGGGAGGCAAAAGTTAGATTCCTGCAACTCTGAGTGATTTTTTGCAAGGTGAGGAAACAGGACCAGCTGTTCCATGGCTCTGAACTGATGAAGAGTTGTGCAACCCACTTTCTGCTTTAACTGGGGAAGTCCAGCTTAGGTATGGCACCAAGCCAGGCTCATCTTTATTTAAAGGCCATCATCTGAAACCTAAGTTCTTGCTCCACCAGCCTTCCCGAAAACCTCAACTCCAAACCGGCTGGCATCCAAAGAGAGAATGGGTTGTAGAGTAGCCAGACTTCACTAGAGCAAAGGCTGATAATGTCTAGAAGAATAATAGGAGGTTGACCATTCGAAGGGAGGCAGTGAGAGGAAAACATCTTGACTCCATCAGCTACCAGCTATAGGGCTTTAAGATGCTGCACCTGAGCCTCATTTGCCTCACCTGAGAAGGGGGAAGCTTTCATCTCAGTCTTCACCGTGTCCTGCCAAGACTGAAGGAGGTGATTTATGTAAAAAGTACCTGGCATTGTTCCTAGGACTGTGCAGCCACCTCCCCAAAAAATATTATTAACATCCTCTTATTTAACACAGACAATTTCCAGAACATGAAATGCTTAGGGATGGTTTCAAATCCATCAAGGTATGGTTGGCTTTTTCCTGGACTCTGCCAGATTCATGAAGTATGGTGGGAAGGAACAATCAATTCTACTGGAAAGAAATGGTTTATTGATACCTTCACAAATTGCTCTGACAAACAGGGCATTGATTTCCAGACTCCCCTAGGGATGTAGTGTAGTTTAGTGGGACATAGAAGGCTTTAGCCATAAATGAGGAAACAGAGGTCAAGCTTTGGGATTTCTCTGCCTATCACAGCTAAGTGGAGATTTTCCAGACATTTTTCCCCTCATTTTTAAGAGAAAAACAGTAGCTGGGAGAGATGGACTCTGTAAATCCAGTTTACAGAGGGACAGATAGGTTGAGGGAAATTTCCTCAAGGTATAAAAAAGTAAGGATTTAAATTTACCCAGAATTTGCTTTTCATTACAGGGGTTCTTAACCTTTTTTGTTCCACGGACCCCTTTGCCAGTCAGGTGAAAACCACGGACCCCTTACTAAGTCCACACTATACTGTGTATTATTTAATAAATATATCATACCTGCACCAACACATCCCCACAAGAATAATGTGGTTGTTTTTTTTTGAATTTCAACTCAAGCTCACGGACCCTTTGTTAAGAAGCCCTGCATTACACTATTCCAGTTTCAGTGTGATGGAAAATACCATGTGCTCTAGAACTCCGAGGACCATTCCAGGCTGGGCAGTGGGCAAGCCCTAGTCGCTGTCAGGGCTGGGAGGAACACACCAGCATTCAGACTTCAGAGGCCTCCCAGGCTCTGACCTGCCTGCTGATCTCTGATGACCGACCTCCTTATGCCTCGAGCAGGTTAGTGAACACAGCATCATATAAAGAGGGATTGTAAGAAACCAGATCCTAGAAATTAGACAGGAGTCCCAGATACTGCTTGATCCTCTGCTAGGATTAGCTTGAGAAAATGTGCTGGGCACAGATCCTGAGCCGATGGTCAGCTACTCTTGATATCCTACATAATCACACACCCAGCCACCTCCCTGACTTCATTTCTTACCCATTCCCCCGGCTCACACAATTCAGAGCCACATTTGCCTCTTTGATATTCTTTGAAAAAGCATGCAAAAAGGCTCAACCTCAGGGCCTTTGCACTTACTGTTTCCCCTGCTTGAAACACCCTTTGCCAGTTATGTGCAGGTCTTGCTTTTCACTACATTTAGCTTTCTGCTTCTATGACAACTTATTGGAGAAACCTTTTTGGGTCACCCCATCGCAAATGGCACTATTTGACCTGCCCTCCCCTGCCCTGTCCCCACTACCATCACCACCACTGTCACTTCCTACCCCTTCACCCTGCTTTGTTTTCCCAGCACTTACCACCCCTAACATATTATATTGTCATTTGTGTTTTCTTTTTTTTCTGTCTCCCCCACTGGTATATAAATTCTATATGAGCAGAGGCTTTGCTCGCTTTGTTTACTGCTATATCCCTAGTCACTATGTATGTGCTTGGTCCCCAGTAGATGCTCAATAAATATCTGTTGAATGAATAAAAGAATATTAGTTCTCATAATAGTTGATGCTGGAGCTCTAAAAGGGAACTTAAAAACTATCTAGTTTCACCCTATTGTTCTACAGATAAGGCGAATGAGTCTGCTAAAGCGAAATAACCTGCCCAAGAGCCCACAGCTAGTAAATCCTACAACCTAGGAAACAAGAGGAGTGCACAAAACACAAAAAAGCAAACAGATCTCTTGTGGAGAAAAAGTGGTTTTGGTCAAAACAAAACATACATATCCACATCTGTTTTACTGGCTGGAGTCCCAAAATGTTTTAGATCTGGCCAAACTGATACTTTGTAACTATAAAGCAGACAACCCAGACTTGGGAATAGTCCCTGAGAGGTCGCGTTCTCCATTCATCACTGTGGCGCAGTAGCAAATTGTACCTGCTGAGGTTTATCTGAAGAACAACTGTTGTTTTGGTTCAGATCTCTCACCTGCAGGCAGAACTCTATTCTACCCATCCTAGACAGAGAAGGGGATAGGAGAAGGACACATTTATTGAACGAGGCATTCTGCCAGGGACTTCCAAGTATCTCGTTAATTTTCATAACATCATAAAATTTTCTAATTTACTACAGCATTTGCCAAAGCAAGGTCTTGTGCTATCTAGGAAAGATGGAAAATGCTGAGCTGCAAGTTTCATATCTCCTATCCATCCCTAGTTTACTTTCTTCATAAGATCTCATGGGAAGTGGAGCAACAGACTTGTTTCCTGTTGACCAGTAGGTGACAAGCAGCCTTAGACCATCTGGCTTTTCTATTCTCCAGTCATCCTAGGGGCAGCCTTAGGAGTAGGGCAGGTATTGGGTTTGGAGGGGAATCTTAGCCCCAATATTTGTCACCTGTGTGACCTTGGGTACATCACCTTCCCAGTTTCTCATTGGTCAAGTAGGAGCATTGATATCTACCTTAGAGAGTTATTGTGAAGACTAATTGAAATCATACATGTAAAGCACTGCCTTCTCCCCACACCCCCCAGCACAGTACCTGGCATGCAGTGAGGACTGAAACAACACTGAAACGGTCTCAGCTGTTACTACAGAAAAGTTAATCCTCAGACTCACAGAGTTCACACTGTCCCTGGCAGGGACTGGAGATTTTATCATAAACCCCTGGCAACATTGCCTAATATAACTTTGGCCACTTTTTCTCATTTGTTAAAGGATACTATGCAGGCCTGAAGCTGAGGCTCCACATTAAAGCGCTTATTATAGTGGGTCATGGGGGCTCTTTTTCCCTAAGCAACAATGAAACTGCATTAACAAGCATTCAGTGGGGGCAAACCATAGGCAGTGAACATTAGAACTTTGCAACACTAATAAACTCTTAAAGGGAAACACTGCTACAGGGGCCTGCCGGCTTTTGAGGATTCTTGCTTTTTGCACATACTGAGTTGGCTGGAGCCAATGCATGAACGCAGACGTATACTATGCAACACTAGAGGTTTCATCCTTGGGACATCTGAGATCCAGCCTTTGAGAAGTCGCAGATACCTCTCAGATTTTGTTAGCCTTCCTCTGTCCCTCTCGCTTCCTGCGCACCTCCTCCCTGTCTCCACTAGGCATCCTCCCCCGACTGAATTTGATATTCTGTGAACTTCCCAACCCACACACGTCTCCCAAGTCAAACATTGGAATGGGCAGAATAAACAGAAGTGTTTACCAGTTTAGGCCCAATCTTTGGATCACAGACCCAAACCACCAGACACAGAGAGACTAACAAGAAGGACCAACAGAGTCAAGACTCTCCGATCTCAAGCTGGAGGCGGCAGAATGCTTCTCAAATGCTTCACTGGCTGGAGAGTTGGAGGAAAGGGATGGTGCGAGTGAATAGCATGGCCGAGAGCCTTCTCAATAAGCTATATTCCAGGTTCTGATTTGAATACGTCAAGTCAAAACACAATCTCAGAGTGGACTCCAGAGGTCATCTGGGCCACTCTGTATCTGATATGTGAATCAATCCCAGAAAATTTTTATTAATAGCAAAGCCAAACCCACCGGGGTCAGCCCACCTCTTTTTTAGGATAACTATAATGTATAAACCGATCTTCATTGGTCACGCGACATCAATGTAATTCTTCATTTCTATTGACATATGCATTTAATGAGTGCCTGCTATGGGGTCAGGTATTGGGGATACAAGGGAAATTGGGGAACTAGAGATGTACATCCTGCCCTTGGGGAGTTCATAGCCCAGTTAGGGAGACAGACCTTAATCAAGCTTCACTGAAGGGTATGGGCTAAGTACTCCGAAAGAAAGAGAGGGCATAGTTCTGTGACATGGTACACCTGGGAGTAGGTAGTGCAGGTGGTAGCTGAAAAGTTCCTCAGAAGAAGCTATGAGGAGCTGAGAGCTGAGGATAAATAGGAGTTCACTCATGAATGGGGGTGGGGGCCAAGGACATTCTGGTTCCAGAAAGAACAGCTTTTTGGTAAGAGAGATTGTGACATGTTCAATGAACCAAAAGCAAGTCAGTGTGACTCTGACATGAGACAAGTGGGCAGAAGCCAGTAGGCCATGTAAAGGATTTTGTCTTTATGTTACAAGCGGTGGGACCAATCGAAGACAAGTATGCATGTGTGTGGGGGGTGGGTGGGGAGTGGGGGGTGATCCAATATATGCACCTATCTGCTACCCTCTCCCAGTCCCTTGGCTGCTTGCTCACAGAGAGCCCTGCATGCTGCAGTCACAGGAGCTGCCACCTCACTCCCAGCACCATTCGCTGTCCATGCCACCCCCAGGGTGCATGCCATTGTCCCACATGAGTTCCTTGGTGCCCTGGGTGCCCAGACCCAACCCTGCTAGGCACATAGAGCCTGTGCCTCCTCTTACCACTTCTAGAGTCAGATAAAACTCCATGTCATGTAGACTGGGATCTGGATTCCATTGGGCTGGGAGATATAACTCAGAAGGAGCAGTAGGGAGGGAATCCATCCACAGAAGATGGGAAGGAATTAAAAGAAATATTCTCCCAACCTGCCCTTCTTTCCTCCAATGGGATGTCCCAGGCCCAGTGGTTCCATATGGTTGGTCTGGAGATGCTTGTATGTCAGAGCCATCAGCTGTGTCCCTGTGGCATTGTAGCGCACCTCACAGTCACTCCAGAACCTCATATTTGCTTCTTTTTTCATCTCTCTCTTCTCTTCTACCTCATTCTTTGTCCCAGATCTCCCAACAAAACATTAAAGCATCAGCATTCAACCTTCGCCTTGGCTCTGTACTCTGAAAAACCTGTGTATAGAAGACATATGTAAGTGTGTGTGTGTTTGAGCATCTGTGTCTGCTTGTATGTACAGGCATGTGCATTTAGGTGTGTTTGGTGAGGTGAGAAGGATGTGGGGCCATCACAAGGTCAGGTTTGTGCTTTGAAAAGATATCTCGTGGCTGCATATGGTGAGCGGAAGGGGAGCAGTAGGCTATTGCAGTAGTCCAGGTGAGAGGAGATGGTAGCTTGGGCCTCTCATTGCCCTTTTTAGCCTTTTAGATGTCCTAAGATGGCATTCATCTCCCTTTGGAATCTTCTTTTCTTTGGGTTAAATACTTAGACTCTTTCATTTTATGTCTATGAGGCTTTTCAGCCTCTTGTTCACACTCACCTGGATACAGTCTATTTTGTCAGTATCCCTCTTAAAATGTGTTGCCTGGAATTAATGTAACACCTCAGGTGACTTTAGACCAGCCAAAGTAGAAAGAATGGTCATTTTCCTTGTTCCAGAGAGTGTACTTGCATTAGCATGACCTAGCACAGAACATTTTCCATCACAGTTGAGCGTCAAGTCTTTGAGTCACACCTTGACTTTCAAGTCTTTGAGAACACCTTGCTCGTTCTCTTGAATGAGACTGCTTGTATCCTAGTTGTTATTGTTGCTTTAACTGACATGTTGGGACATGGATTCATTCCAATAAAATTCCCATTGCCCATTGCCCCAGCCTGTTGCAAGTTTGAAAGGGGATATAGTGTAGCGGTTAAGAACAGATGTTCAGCAATCAGACAGTCCTCACTCAAATCCTGGTTTCTTCTTTTTTTAGATATGTGATTTGAGATTGTTATTGAAGCTTTCTAAGCTTAAATTTACTCAGTGAGGAAATGGGTGGAAAAGAGTACTGCTATATTAGTCGGTTTCTATTGAATAATAACAGTCTCAAAATTTCAATGGTTTATAACAACAGAGATTGACTTTTACATCCTGGGTCTGCAGATTGGTTCAGCTCTGGTTCTGGTGATCTGGGTTGCACCCAGGCTTCCAGTTTCATTCAGGTCTGCTCTTCCTGAAGCTCCACGCTGATGCCCAAGCTAAAAGGGTACAGCTACCTGAAGCATGCTCCTCTCTCACAGTAGTGAGAGAAGCTACATCAAATCCCCAAAGCTCATGTAAACTACTCCTGTAATGTCAGCTAACATCCTATTGGCCACAGCAAGTCACTTGGCCAAGGTCAGTATCAGTGGGATAGGATGTATACTCTGCCTACTGTAGGGCTGCCAGGTCACATGATGTATACTTTTACACCAAGAAGAGAGGGAAGAATTAGGAACAATACCGAATTTCCCATCACTGCCTTCATAGGACTGTTGAAAGGAATACCTAAGACCATATCTGTGAAGTGCTGAGCCCAGGTTCTGACACAGAGTAAGCATGCAATAAATGTTAGCAGTTGTCACAGTTTGGGCCCAGAGTTGTCATCCAACATACTCACTGTCTTTCCCAGATTTGGGTCATCCATAACCGCACCTGTCCTCTGGTAACAAGGCAAATGCTTTATAGCTGATAGGATTCATTTCAGCCCAATGCAGAGATGGTGACAGCTCTCCAACTCTAGCAGGGCCTTAGGCGAGCAAGCTGTGAGTAAAGAAAAACAATCAGCTCCAAATAGACAGAGCCTAAATCAGGTAACTGGGTCTCTCTCAAGCTTCCATGGCATCAGAGCCCATTTCTTATAGGAGTGGGTGTCTGTGTGAGGGGTGGTGGTGGACCTTTGGAAACTTTCAAAATATTTCAGGAGAATTTTGCCACAAATAAGTTTATTTTTTTTTAAGCTTCTCAGACATCACCTATATAGTTGAAAAAAAGAGAAAAACTGGCAGACAGTCAAGGAAGAAAAGGTGGTTTATCCCCAAGTCTAAAGTCAGCCTTCTCTCACCAGCTTACTTTAGATGTATCATCTAAATATAAGCTCTCCTGGATGGCTCAATGGAAATGTTTATGATAGGTGAGCAATTTTTAATTCAATTTTACTCTTTTATTTTTATATCTAAACATATGAAAAAGGGCTCATCCTTGTCAGTCATCAGGAAAATGATGGGACACACCCACCAGGATGGTCAAAAGGAAAAAGACTGACAATACCAGGTGAAGGTAGGGATGTAGGGCCACTGGAGTTTTCATACACATCCCAGGGGGAGCACAAATTTACACAATCACTTTGGGAAACCGTTCAGCAGTAACTCCTAAATCTGAACTTATTCATTCCCTGTGATCCAACTATTCTACTTCTAAGTATACGCCTAACAAAAATGTTTACATATGTGTACCAAATGACGTGTATGAATTTTCAGAATAGCATTATTCATAATAACCCAAACCTGGAAATATCCCAAATGTCCACCAGCAGTAGAATGGACAAATAAAGTATGTGATACACAATGAAATTCTATATATCAATTAAAATGAGCAAACCACAGCTATATGCAACAACATGGGCGAATCTCATAAATACAATGTTCAGTAATACAAGGACCAACCAATGAGCAATACAAGCACGTGGTTTAAAACTTAGAAAATAGATAAGCAAAACTAAGAATAAAAATTGGGAGACAACTCTTGTTAACATTTTATCTTATATGCATCTAGATTTTCTTCTACATATTTTTATATTTGTGGATGTATTGTCACCAAAATAGAATCTCATCACACAATCTAATCCATAGCCTATTTTTTTTAGTAACAATGTATTTATTAGCAGATACCTTTCCAATAAATATACTTCTATCAGTTCATGCTTAAGAACTCAGAAGACAGTGCGTTATATATTTTCACTAATTTCCCAGTAGCACATTTTCTTTTTATTTTATTTTAGTGTCCTTTAAAAAATTTTAGCAATACAGAAGTTTATACAGTAAAAAGTAAAATTCCTACTCCTCAAATATAGCTTTATTCAAATTTTAATTTCTTTGATTACCTGTGAGATTAAACACGTTTTCATATTTTTATTGACCATTTATATTTCTTTACCTTGAATCGCGTATTCATAACCTTCTCTCCTTTGATTCTATTGTAGTGTTTATTTTTTTCTTATAGGCTTGTAATAATCCTTTACATATTGAAAATATTAGTCATATGTTTGTAGTATATGTTACAAATATTTTTCTGAGTTTTGCCATTTGCCTTTCGGTTTTGTTTATGGTACATTTAGATGCATAATTTCATTTTTATGTAGTTACATATCTAAATATTTTCTTTTATGGTTTCTGCTTTGGGTTTATGCTTAAAAGACCTCCCACGTGCCAGACTGATACTTTTATGGAATATTTTATCTTTTTATTTTTTTAATTTTCCTTCAATTTGTTTTAGTGTGTAGTGAGAAGTAAAAGATTAACTTATTTTTTTTAAATAAAATGATCCTACCATCATTTATTGTATAATCCATAATTTCACATTATTTTAAAATGCTGGAGAATGGATTGACTCAAGCACTTGAGCTCCTGCTTCCCACATGGGAGGTCCAGGGTTCGGTTCCACCCGGTACCTCCTAAAAACAAACAACAAATAAAACAAAATGAAAAAACCAACTCCGGGGACCCGATGTAGCTCAGTGGTTAAGCGCTGGCTTCCTACATACGATGTCCTGGTTCAATCCCCAGCTCAGATACCAAAAAAAAACCAAAAACCAAGTGCTGTCTTTATCACACACTAAAACTATACATATCCTTGTATTTGGCGTTGCCTATTCTATTTTATTTTTCTAGCTACTCTGATGCAGACAGTGCATGTTTATTTAAATGCAGCTTTATGTTACATTTTAATCCTGGCAGTGGAAGTTGCCACTCAAGTTCCTTCTTTTTAAAAATATTTTTGCTATTCATGTGCCTCTATCCTTTCAGATAAATTTTAGAAGTTATAAAAACATATTCATTTACGTTTCACTTGCAACTGCATTGAATGTAGATTAATTTGGGGTGGGGGGTATTGACATCTTTTCAACCAGTACAGGGTATGCAGGAGCAGAAATAAAATGTATACAGAAGAAACAAGAACCACAGCTGTACCAATGAAGTGTTCAGACAGAGTCCTATAGAAACAGAGAGACAGATAAGACTGGATTGTTAGGCTGTGGCCAGATTGCATTTGGGTTTATCTTGGAAGCAGTGCAAAGCATTATAAAAAAAAATATTAATCTCACAAACATGCATGTCCCAATGAAAATGGAGACACAGGGGGCCAGAGATTGACTGGAGGCTCCCACAGTAGTTTGGGGCCAAAAAGAATAGAAAGATGATAGAAGACAGGTCCCGGTGCCTGTTTAGGCATGTGGGACAAGAGAGGGGAGGCTCTTAAGATATTGCTAAGGTTCAGGCTCCTCTGGCAGGGAGAAGCTGCTGCCAGCAACAGAAGTCAGGAAGTAGCTCCCAAGTAGCACGGGAGATGCCAGCTCATCTGAGCTGATCAAACAGACTGAGCTGAAGAGGTGGCAAAGATTCTAAGTGGAAATTTGCTGAAGGGGGAGGTAGATCTGGAACTTCCTTATGGGGGGAGTATTGCAGCAAACACAGAACCTGATGCACAGGGGACCCTCGATAAATGTTCATGGCATTGAACCAAATGACACGATGTGAGAGTTGAAAGTCACAAGAGAAGGAGTAAAAATTCAAGGGGAGTGCCTTACACCTTGTTGGATACTACATTTACAGGACAGAAGGAAAACTAGAATCAGAAAAGGAAGCAGATAAAAACAAACAAAAAACCCAGAAGGCAGAATGGTTGTGATTGTGAGCAAACAGAGCTGAGCACCAGGGACCTAAAATGGTGATTCAACGTGAACTCAAAGGCATGCTAAGCCCCAGCATAATGTGGTGGTACATTTAAACAGTCCTTAAAAATAAATAAATAAATAGATAAATAAAAGATTTAAAATCACCCTCTTATTTGATCACTGTTTAACAACTCTGAGTGTGGGAAATGTTGAAAGTCTCCCACCTATCAGGGTTGGATCTAATTCAGCTAAAATTTGCACAGTCCAATTGGGCCATATTGCTTGTGTTTAAGGACATGATTTCAATTACACACAATCAGCAAAAGAGAAAAATATCAATTTAAATAGTGTTGTCACAGGGAGGCAAAGGCTCCTCAATTGAAATATGTGGAGTGCCCACTGGAGTTTGTAGAGAACCCATCACCTGGTGACTTATTGTCATAGCAGGCTGTATCCATAGAACTAAGAATATTGAAAGTGGTGAGCAATTGCAGGGATTTCCAAGGGTAATTTTGACTATACACGATTTCACACTTGGCAATGACTTCCACATTCTAATCTTTTCATGAAATATGCCTTCATTCTAACCATTACATGCCTGCACTTGGTCCTCTTGCTAGGTTTTATCATGTCATTTTATG
>JAQZBX010043410.1:0-21689 GCA_029593785.1 Cabassous unicinctus | reverse complement strand
AAAAAAAAAAAAAGAACAAAAGTTCTGATACATGCTACAACATTTAAGACATCATGTTGTGTGAAATAAGCCAGACACAATATTGTGTTACTTCACTTATATTAAATACCTATAATAAGGAAATTCATAAAGACAGAAAATAGATTACAGGTTATCTGGATTTGGAATAGGGGAATAAAGAGGTACCACTAGTATTAGTCAGCCAAAAGGGGTGCTGATGCAAAGTACCAGAGCTCTGTTGGCTTTTATAAAGGATATTTATTTGGGGTGGAAGCTTACAGTTACAAAGCCCTAAAGAGTCCAACTCAAATTTATTCCTCACCAAACTCTGTTGCCACATGTTGAAGCAAGATGGCAGGTGATGTCTGCAAGGGTTCAGCCTTCCTCTTTCCTCTTAAGGCCCCGTGGACCCAGCTTCTTCCTATCTCAGCTGTAGGTAGGCATAAGGATCATCTTTCTCCCTGGAACTTGTTTCTTTCCAGGGTCAGCTGCTCTGCTCTCTCCACAAGGTCAGCTGTAGACTATCAGGCTCATCTCTCTTCCCAGGGTCATGTCTATGGAGCACTCTCACTTCCTGCATATCTGCTTCTGTTTTCTCCTTCTCTGTATTTACTTCCACGTGAGTGTCTGTTTTATCCCCAAAGGGGCTGGGATTCGATGCTGAGTTGTACTCTAAAGATGTGGTTGGATCAGAGCCCTAATCTTAACATAATTTAATCAGATGTCTCAACTGAATCTAACACAATCAAAGGGCTATCATGCCAGAGGAACCAACCAGTTTACAAACATAATCTATATTTCTTTTTGGAACTCATAAATAATATCAAACTGCTATACCACTTAATGGATACAGTTTCTGTTAGGGATGATGAAAAAAATTAGGCAATCAATGGTGGTGATGGAGACACAATTTTGATATCTCTGAATTTTACACATGTGTTTAAAATGGGAAAGTTTGCATTGTGGGAAATTTTACCACAATAAATTAAAATAAAACAAACATATTATGCAGCTTAATCTCTTCTTTAGAATGATAAAGCAAATTGAAAAGTTTCTAAGGTGTTTTATTTTCTGATCACCTTCCAGTACTCAAAAATGGTCTCTTGGGCATTTTATAAGCCTTTTAACTTGTCTTCTTAAATGTATCTCTCTTTCCCAGCCCCCTCAAATTCCTTATTCCCTCTACTACAAGTATGCTCTTTTATAAAACCAGGTGTACTCCTGTCTCTCGACAGTTTAAAACCATCTTTGGAATTCCAGTGACTAAGGAAGTTCTTTCTTTGCTTCTTCACTTCACAGGACACATACAAAATGATATCAGGTAAAGGCTAAAAACAGATTAATTTTCTTGTGGCCATAGGTGATTGAGTTCATTTTGATATACCAGATGGGAAACTGGCCAAAAATGCTCCAAATTCCTGAGAATGACACCAAAGCACCTCACCTCATAACCGAGTCATCATTCTAAGATCTCCACTTCTGCTTCCATCTATGATATAGTAACAAGGACCCAATTTACCCTCCCACCTGAAACAACCAAAAAACCCTGATAAATTATAAGAAATCATGGTTTTCAAGACACCTTCCATCATGTAAGAAAAGACAGTGATTCATGAGAGATGCAAGACAAATTAGGTGATCCTTATGATTACCCATCTTGCTGCCTTGGAGAAATTCCAGACATGACACAGGTTGGGGGAACTGAGGTAGAGCCACAGTGGGCTCCTTGAGTAGAACAGACAGAGCTAAGAATCCAGGGAAATCAAATGACTACAGTTTACAAAACAGAGATAAGCTATAAATAGAAAGCTTTGGAAATTTTTAGAAGGTGCTTGTATTAGTCAGCCAAAGGGCTGTGATGCAAAGTACCAGAAATATTTTGGCTTTTATAAAGCATATTTATTTGGGTGAAAGCTTACAGTTACAAGGCCCTAAAAAGTCCAACAAGTTGCCACTTGTTGAAGCAAGATGGTCACCAATCTGTGGCTGGTCTCTGCCTTCCCCTCTGGGCTTCCTCTTCCTCTTGAGGCTCTGTGGGCCCAGCCTCTTGAGATTCCATGCTTAAGTGAAGTACTCTTTCTCCTGGCATAGGCCTTGTCTCTCAGGGCTTCCTATATCAGATTCGGGTCTCTTCCCAAGGTCAGCTGTAAGCTATCAGGCAGAATAGTTCATCTCTCCCCCAGGCTTTAGATGTTTGAGCCGCCTTCTTTCTGTCACTTGGCAGGAACAAAAATGGCAGCACTCTCTTCTTCCCATGTGTCTGTCTGTCTGTTTATATCAGACTGAGCAATGGGGAGGGGAATCAACCTGAGTCATGCCCTCTGTCATAGACAAATCAAAAGCCCTAATTTTAACAGGTAATCTAATCAAAGATGTTCAGCTGAGTTTAATGCAATCAAAGGGTATCACACCCAGAGGAATAGGTTAGTTTACAAACATAATCTTTCTCTTTGTGGAATTCATAAATAATCTCAAACTGCAACAGCACTGCACAAGTATTCAGCTGAGTACTGAGAAGTATATGCAGGTAAGAAGACTATGCAGAGTCAATGAAAGAATCACTCATAAGGGTTAGAATAACAATGCCAAGTGCTCACACAGGGCTTGGAATAGTTATGGTTCTGGATATAATAGGTGCTGAATGAATTAATATTTCTTTAATCAATTAATGACTGCACTAGAATGTCTTATTGCATGAATAAATGAAATATTGTATCAAGCTAATTGGAAAAATCTTCAGTAAACATCAATCCTGAATTTCTTTCCTTGAAAAATTGTTTGAACCTACCATCTTCCTATGCCTCAAAGGCTCTAACCTGGTATGAAATGGTTACATCTGGTTTAAATGTTTTTATGGGGCAAGAAAATAGTTTTTGAGCACATTCTGCAATCAGTTTCTAGAAATGGAAGGAGACCTTTCTTTCCATTTAGCTTGAATGAGGTCGGTGCCCTTCCTTCAAATCCATCCATGTTGTGAAAGCCATTCCAGGTGAGAAACACAGGTGCTGTTTTTCCATAAATTATTTGGGCCTCTGTGGAGCCAAAGCAAAACAGAAATGGCAGGGAATTTACAAAATTGTTTTCTATATTTGAAAATGCCACCTAAATGGAAAATGCAAAGGAGAAGCACCTGGCCAAGTACAAGTTTTTGTGGCATGAGAAGGAGGAGAGAAGCTGAGACCAGAAGGATTTCATCTAAGTTCAGAGACACTTCTCCCACAGGAAGATTTTGAATTATTTGATAAGATAGCAAACATTATATTATGAAACTATAAAACTGAAAAACCTCATGAATGAATTGATTTAAAAAAAAACATTGTTTCTGATCCATACTCATTCAAATGTTTGAATCCTCTCTTTTATATTCCACCAAATGATCATCTCCCTTGTGTAAGATATTTACAGATATCTCATATGAGTTTTGTTTCTCTAGAGAACCCTGAATAATACAGCTTGGTAACAGGAGTGGTTCTTAAGAAACAGAATCTTAAAAATGGGATTTCTGAATTGGTCCTGGCATTTTGCAATTGGCTCAGTACTCTGAGTAGATTCAAGGGCACTATGACTCTATTTCCAATAATCAAGAGGTGACTGACTGTCCAAGGCATGAGTTGGCAATAGAGATATGCAAAATATCTCTATTATTATTATGACTATTTCCATGCTTATAAAAGGCAAGGCTCTGGGTGAGAGTTTTGTGGAATTAAAAGGTACAATGATGTTGGCTGTCTGTTCCCAAATATGCTGACTATAGTTACAAAAGAAAGGGATAAGTTAAAGCCTTCAAATTTGCAACTTAAGGGCTGCGTGAATGGTGTGAAAGATTCTATGTGTGCTGAAAGAAAATCTTGTTTTGTGCAGCTGCAGACTTGAGATTTCTGAAAACCAGACTGAATCTTATTGTGTGAGTAGCAGAGTTAAAATGGAAACTACATCTCAACCTTGGAGGATGTCTGCTGTTAAAGTGTGAGCATTGATTGCAAAGAGGTGGAATCCTGAGGATTGGGATGGAGACATATGGGTTGATGATGATGGCCATGGGGTCAATGAAACCCTGAATTCTGCTAAGACTTTGCCGGATAAAATTATAATTGTCTGCCCAGGGGAGACAGCCATCTGACCTCCTCCCTGCTCTGAGGAGTCTGCCATCCAATCTCCACCACAAGAGATTAATCCTGTCCCACCAGATGAAACTGCAACAAAATGCTTTGAGTCAATTGATTTGCAAGACAATTCTAATGTTTTCTTTATCTACCCCCACCACACTTCTTTTCTCCCAGACCTATAGCTAGACTAAAGTCATGACAAGCCCCCAAAGGTGAAGTACAAAGTGTCACCAATGATGAAGTATGCTATACTCCAAAAGAACTGCATGAGTTTTCCAATTTACATAGACAGAAATCAGGGGAATATGTGCAGGAATGGATATTAAGGATGTGAGATAATGCTGGAAAGAATATAAAATTATAACAGGCTGAATCTATTGATATGGGCCCACTAAGCAGAGATTCTGGATTCAATGTTGTAGCTCAAGAGGATAGAAAGATCTCTAACAGTTTGTTCAGGTGGCTGGCTGAATCATGGACCAAAAGATGGCCGACACTGCCTGAAGTCAAGATGCCAGAATTACCTTGATAAACTGTAGATGACAGGATTCAAAGACTAGAGATTGGAATGTTAGAATGGATTTACCACCTCATACCTGCCCCCGCCTCCCCAGGAATGCCCAGAGGATATACCTTTCACTCAGACTATGAGGAATAAATTTGTGAGGCTCTGTGGGAACTACTATCATGGAATTAGGATCCTTGTATTAGTCAGCCAAAGAGGTGCTAATACAAAATACCAGAAATCATTTGGTTTTCATAAAGGGTATTTATTTGGGGTAGAAACTTACAGTTACAAGGTCCTAAAGAGTCCTACTCAAGGTGTCGTAGGAGGTTCTTTCTCACCAAAGTCCATAAAGAATAAATGACTTCCCTCACCAAACTCTGTTGCCACATGTTGGAGCAAGATGGCTGCTGGTCTCTGTGAGGGGTCAGCCTTCCTCTTCAGGTTTTGTGGTCCAAGCTTCTTCTGGTCTCAGCTGTAGGCTGGTATAAGCTCATCTCTCTCCCAGGGGCTCATTTCTTCCTGTGCTCAGCTGCTCTGGTCTCTCCGCAAGGTCAGCTGTAGACTATCAGGCTCTCTCTCTTCCCAGGGCCTCTGCCATATCTATGAAGCCATCTCTATTCCTCTGTGTTCTTCTCCTGTGTATTGACTTCCCAGGGCTCCAGCATCAGAACTCTAACGCTCTCCTCTGCCGTGTCATTTTCTCTGTGATTTCCCACCCACCAAGGGGGTGGGGACTGAATGTCCTACTGAAGTGGCCGAATCAAAGCCTTGATCATAATTTAATCAAGTAAAAGTGAAACTTCTAAATCTAATACAATATAGCATGTCCAGAAGAATAGACCAGTTTACAGGCATAATCCAATATCTATTTTTGGAATTCATAAATAATATCAAACTGCTACAATCCTTAAACACTATAGAAATGATCAGATCCTGGGCCAGCAGAAGCCAAGTGGCAGCACTTAGTCACCAAAGACAAGGTGGGCATGGCTACCACAATGTAAAGCAGACTCAAAGCAGGAATCAAAATAGTCTGAGACACATAGACTTATGGCATTGGCTAATAGATCACGGGGTACCTAAAAGTAAAAGAGGCAGTCTTATAAATTCCTACTTGATCTGTATAAGCAGAAGAGTTCTAGGTCTAGTGAACCAAAGCCTAAATTGAAATACAGAAACAGAGAGTCAGGGCCCCTTAATCAATTCCCAGACATGAGACAATTTACACACCCAGAGCCCCTTGAATTAGGTGAAGGCTGGTCCCTCTGGGGAATTATCTGGTCACACTGCCAAACATTTATAGTGTTAATCCTACTTCCAGTTTTCCCCAAAGAGATCCATGGCCTTTTACAAGTGTAACTGTGCATTGAGGAAAAGGAAAATATCAGACATTTCAGGGACAATTAGACACATGTTCAAAATGGACATTAATTCCAGAAGACCCAAAATGTCACTGTGGTCCACCAGTAAAAGTAGGGGCATATGGAGGTCAGGTGATTGATGGAGTTTTAACTCAGGTACATCTCACAGTAGGTCCACTGGGTCACCAGACACATTCTGTGGTTATTTCCCCAGTGCCAGAATGCATAATTGGAACAGACATACTCAGCCACTGGCAGAAACCTCACATTGGTTCCCTGATATATGGAGTGACGGCTATTATGGTAGGAAAGGCAAGCGGAAGCCACTAGAACTGCCCCTACCTAGTGAAACAGTAAATCAGAAGCAATACTGGATTCCTGGAGGAATTGCAGAAATCAGTGCCACCATCAAGGATTTAATGGATGCAGGGATGGTGTTTCCCACAGCATTCCCATTCAATTCTCTTATTTGGCTTGTGTAGAAAACAGACTGATCTTGGAGAGTGACAATAGATTATCATAAACATAACCAGGTGGTGACTCCAATTGCATCTGCTGTTCCAGATATGGTACCATTATGTGAACAAACCAACATATACCCTGGTACCTACTACGCAGGTATTGATCTGACAAATGCTTTTTTCTTAATTGCCATTAGTAAGGACCACTAGAAACAATTTGTTTTCAGCTGGAAAGGCCAGTAATATACCTTCACTATCCTAACTCAGGGGTATATCAATTCTCCAGCTCTATTTCATAATATTTTCTGCAGGGACCATGACCATCTCTCCCTCCCACAAGATATCACACTGGTCCATTATATTGATAGGACCTAGTGAACAAGAAATAGCAATTACCAAACTTACTGGTAAGGCATTTGAGTGAGAGAGGATGGGAGATAAAGCCAACAAAAATACAGGGGCCTTCCACCTCAGTGAAATTTTCAGGTGTCCAGTGGTGTGGGGCATGTCGAGATATCCCTTCTAAAGTTGCATCTGGCCCCTCCTATGACCAAAAAAGAGGCACAATGCTTAGTTGGCCTCTTCAGATTTTTGAGACAACATATTCCTCACTTGGGTGTGCTACTCCAGCCCATTTACCGAGTGACCAGAAAAGCTGCTAGTTTTGAGTGGGGATCAGAACAAGAGGAGGCTCTGTGGCAGGTCCAGGCTGCTGTGCAAACTGAACTGCCACTTGGACCATATGACCCAGCAGATCCATGCTGGAAATGTCAGTGGCAAATAGAGATGCTGTCTGGAGCCTTTGTCAGGCCCCTTTGGAGAACCACGAGGCAGACCCTTAGGATTTTGGAGCAAAGCTCTACCATCCTCTGCAGATAATGACTCTCCTTTTGAAAAAGAGCTGTTAGCCTGCTACTGGGCCTTAGTAGGGACTGAACGCTTAACCACAGACTACCATGAGACCTGAGTTGTCTATCATGAGCTGGGTATTGTCTGACCCACCAAAACACAAAGTTGGGTGTGCACAGCTGCGCTCCATCATAAAATGGAAGTGGAATATATGAGATGGGGCTCAAGTGGGTTCTGAAGGCAGAAGTACATGAGGAAGTGGCCCAAATGCCCATGGTACACTCTTGCCATATTACCTTCTCTTTCCCAGCCCACAGCTATGTCCTCTTGGGGAGTTCCTTACAATCAGTTGACTGAGGAAGAGAAAATTTGGGCCTGGTTTACAGACAGTTCTGTACCATATGCACATACCACCTGAAAGTGGACAGCAGCAGCACTGCAGCCATTTCCTGGAATGTCCCTGAAGGACAGTGGTGAGGGTAAATCCTTCCAGTGGGCAGAACTTGGAGCAGTGCATGTGATTGTTCATTTTTCTTAAAGGGCCCTTTTCTATTATCATAGAGCAGGCAAAAAAGGATAGATTTAGAGCTGAGAGAATAAACTGCTGTCACAGCTGATATATGTATCTTCAAGTAATTTGTGTCTTGTCTTTGGCCAGACACAATCATTTTTACAATTATTCTATTCACTAACTGATTTATCAGGAGCTGAGCATTGTTCTAAGCATTCTGGGTAAGCCAAAATATTTTAAAGGGACCCTGATGCACAGTCCAATGGGGAAATAGATCTTTGTACAACTAAATATATTCATTAATGCCCATATACACTTATTTAACAAGTATTTAAGGACTGTTAATTATCAGTACGGCAATGTATTGCATTTGGGGTATTATCCTTGTTCATAAAGAATCATAATTTAGAAGGTAAAACAAACACGTAAACAGATTGACTCAAATATTCTTTAAGATTTAGATCCCTAACATCTCTACTTGGGCTTATATTGCCATGATCACCTCTAACACTGAGCTCCTGCCTCCAATTTTATATGTTATTGTTATTGGATCACCTTGCCATATGTTCTGTACTTTATTAATGGAGATATGATCCTATTCATAAAAAACTATCATTTAAGGCCTCTGTGTTTAAAGTAAACTTTATTGAATATTTAAAGAAGATGAAGGAGCAGTTTATATAAGATAAAAACAAGGAATGTAAAATTGTATATTAGATACCCTTGTCTCTAAATATTCTTTTGGTTACCCTACCACAAAAATTTTTCAGTTGCTTGCATCATTCCAGCAGTTCCAACCTCATACCTTTTTCTGATTCATTATTCCGTCTTTGGTCTTCAATTTTTTTTCCTCATCACTTCCTCTAAAACTAGCTGCAAGAAACAACAAATTTTCTAACTATTTTAGGCTTGGCCAATTGAGATATCTCCAGCCCCAACTCACACATTCATCTCTAACATTTGAATATTGAAACTAACATAGATGGTCAGCAGAATAATAAAAAAAAAAAATCATGAAATAGTAGTTACCTACCTACATGTCACATGTTTGGTTCCTTGGAAAGCAGACTCTGAAGCAGAGTTTAACAAGCAGATGTTTATTAGGGAATATCCTTGTGATCCATGAATATTATCCTGTGGAAAAGAGTAGAAGGAAGCAGGTTTGGGCAAATGGAGAAATCAAGCTGCAGTGCAGATCTGCCAACCTCAACCCAACCCATGGAGAGCTGTGGAGATAAAAATGACCTGTTGGAGTTCTCCCACATTTGGGCTGAAATGACTGGGCCTTTAAACCCACACCTCAATCAGCCAATAAATATAGGCTTCCCTAAAAATAACATGACTCTCTGCAGCTAAGACAAGGCCTGAATGTTCCAACACCTGAAGACTATCTGCCTTTAATACTTTCAGAAGTCAGGAAGTCCTTCTTGAAGGGAGAGCTGGATGGTGTATTTCTGTGTCTTCCGTAGTCCCTCCATCATGCCTCATATCTACCTTTTCACATACATTTGGGGAGGATCTTCTCCTGGATTTGGGAGGCTTCTTTTCCTGAGGGCTAATTTAAAATAGGAGATATACTATAACACCTTCTGCTGCATTTAGTCTCAATGCTGCAAAGGATATTCATCATTTCCATCTTCTATTATCCACTCTATATCACCTCCACCCTCAGCCACCACCTCTGATAGACTTGGAGACTTGCTTGTGGCAAGACCCAGATGCTCTTCTGTGGCATCTGAGCTCCTAGTTACCATGCTCTTCTCAAGCTGCTGCATTTGTCCATTTATCATCACCACTGGATGAGTGAATCACCTGGACCCAAAACATATTCCTCTCTACCTTCTCTGTACCTCCTTCTGATGACCAGGCTCAATCATCTCGGTCAGAACAGCAACTCCTCTTCTTTCCTATTGGTCTCTGTATGCAAGGGAAACAAAGTGCCAGGCACAGTTATAGCGCAATATACAACTCTTGCTTTATTCCCTTATGTGAATCCCCACCCCAACCCCCCAAGAATCAGCACCTCTAACATTGCAGAGCCTTGAGTTGCAGGAACAGGAAGGCCAAATTCCCCAGCCTGATTTGAGATTGATAGTAAGAAATCCACTCTTGCATCCTTGGTTCCTAGACCCATGTAGTATTCCTATTCTTAATGGACACAGTTCCTTATAAAGGTCTTTTATTCTGGGCATGTACACAGAAGCTTTTGAAAACACGTTAAAAACCTCCAATGTCTTCTCATCTCACTCAGGGTGCAATCCAGAATCCTCACCATGACCACAGTCTGGCTCCCTGTTATCTCTCTGACCTCATTTCCTGCCACTTTCTCCTTTTAGATATTCCTGTTCCAACTACCCTAGCCTCCTAATGTGCTTAGAATATTCCAGGTGTGCTCCCATCTCAGAGATTCAGTGCTTACTCTTTGCTCTGTCTGAAATTCCATTCCTCAGACATCATCTGGCTCTCTTCTCCAACTATTTCAGTTGTTTTAAGATCCCCTTTTCAGTGAGACTTTTCCTAGTCATCACATTTTCAAATTATTACCTTTCTCCAAGCCTCAGGATTTCCTATGTCTTCCCTGCTGTACTTTCCCCCATAGCACTAATTGCTTACAAGCATTTGTTTATTTTTGTTTTTGTTTGTTTGTTTTATGTCTTCCCCTACCAGTATGCAAGTTCCATGAAGGCAGTTGGGTTTTGTTTTATTTTGGATTTTTTCTGCTTTGTTTATTTCTATTTCCTCAATGCCTATAAATGTGCCTGGTACATAGTAGGTATTCCATAAATAATTACTTAATAAACAAAAATGTAAAGAATATTTATCATTGCCAATATTCATTTACTAATATAAGAAAGTATAATTAGGCCTGTGAATACACAGGCTAAAGAAAGGATCAGGTGACGTGGATATGGGACACAAGTTAGGGCAGTTGTGAAGAAAACACTCTGTTTTATCCTTATCTTCTCAAAAGTTTCTTTGCTAAATTCCTTGTTGAAGGGAGAAGATAAAAATATGAAAACTCAGGAGTAATGTTGAGTTTTCGATAGCTTCTGCTTGATTTTGGCTTAGAAGCATAGCCTGTTCGAGCCTGAATAAACTTGTAGAAGGACAAAGTGATTTATGGAAGAATAGGACCCATTTTTCATTTGTGATGCCTTCACACTAAAACCAAGGACAGATATTTCACTTGGTTTTCAAAAACCTTACTCTTTGAGTTGGAGGCTGATACTGAAAAATTTAAGAAGTTTCAAGTGCTACAGATTCCAGCCAAGCCTCAGTGATATTGTAGCTTGTTTTATTCCTGCATTGCTACCAAATCAACATTATGCATATGCACAAGCATCTCATTAAATCAATAAAACTTTCTTAGCATCTGAAATATGCCAGATATTGTGTAAAACACTACAGACAGAAAGATAGATGTGACAAAATGCAAGGCTTTGAGGGTTTCATGCTCTAGATGAAGCAACAGGTAACTAAATGGTGGCCAAATAGCCTGATTAGTGCTAAAGTAGGGAGTAAAAGAGTAGTGCACATGGGGTATAGGAGAAAAGGAGGTAGGTTGGTGTCTTAGTTTACCAAAGGAGGGTTGGCTTTTATAATGGGAAATGTATTAGGGGTAAAAGCTTACAGGTCCTAGGCCATGAAATGTCCAAATCAAGACACCATCAGCGATGCTTTCTCACCAAGTTCGTCTGCTGGCAGATCCTGTAGCCCTACCACATGGCAAGGCAAAATGGCAGCCAGTTTCTTCCAAGGTCTCTGCCTTCCCCTCCAAGTTCACTATCTCCTCAGAGCTCAGCTATGGGTGACCAAACACATGGCTTGTTTCCTCAGCCTTGAAATGCTCTGTGGGTCAAGCCCCTTGGGGGCCTCTTTCCACACCTCTGTACTCTGCTGATTCCAGACTCCAAGACCTCTCTCAGCCTCTTGGGACTTCTCTGTCTTCCTGCAGTCCTCTCTCTCACAAGGCCAAAATGACAGCTGTCTTTTTCTATATCTCTCTGTGTGCTCTCAGTTTATATAAAACCCAGCAAGAGGGAAGAGATCCAACCTAAGTCAAGCTTCACTGCTGTAGTCCAATCAAAAGCAATATAATCAAGTAATCTAATGTGAATCTAATGCAATCAAAGTGCACCACATATACAGGAATAGACTTTAAAAACATAATCTTTTGGGATTCAAAAAAGAACTTCAAACCATCACAGTTAGTGAAGATGTTGAAAAGATGATTTCAAAGCCAGGCCTTGGTAGGTAAATATTACTAAATATGGTTATAAAAAGGAGGAAAATTTGTCAAGTATATATATATATGCATACATACATACATATATACATATACTTGATCCAGGAAAGAATATGACATATTGAATGAGCATCAAGCTAGTAAAGATGATGGCAACAATAAAACATATTTAGGGGAGCCCAGGTAGCTCAGTGGTTGAGTGCTGGCTTCCCACATATGAGGTCCTGGGTTCAATCCCTGGCCCTGGCACCTAAAAAAAAAAAAAAACATATTTAAAGTATATCTTTCCATATTTGCAGATAACATGATCCTGTATATGAAAAATCCAAGTATATACTAGAGCTAATAATGATTTCAGCAAGTAGAAAGGTAAAAGATATTCAAAATTCAGTAGTGTTTCCATAACTTATTAATGAAAAATTTGAAGAGAAAATCAATATAAAAATTTTAAATAAAATTTTAAATGTAGTAATAAATTTAAGCAAGAATGTAAAGGACTTGTACATGGAAAACTATAAAACATTGATAAAATAAAAAAGTAGAAGGATATTCTGTCTTCATGGATTAGAAGACAAAATAGTGTTAAAATATCAAGTACATCTGAAGTGATTTACAGATTCAACACAATCCCAATCAAAATTCCAATAGCCTTCTTTGCAGAAAAGGGAAAACTGACCATTAAATTTATGTGGAAGGATAAGGGATCCCAAACATCAAAAACAACCTTGAAAAAAGTGGAATGGGACTCACACTTCCCATTTTAAAGCTTGTTACCAGGGTACAGTGAACAAACCAGCATGGTACTGGCATAAGGAAAAACATATAGACCAATGGAATAAAATTTAAAGTTCAGAAAGAAGCCCTCAAATCTATGGCCAAAAGATTTTTTTGACAAGGATTTCAAGTCCACTCAACAGGGAAAGAATAGTGTGGTAGTTTGAGGCTTTTGTGGACTCCCAAAAAAGATCTTGTTCTTAGGGCTAATCCAGTCCTGTGGATGTATACCTCCTGTAGGTGGAACCCTTTGATTAAACTACTCCAGTGAAGGACCTTTGATTAGATTACTTCAGTAAGGCATGACTTGGGGTGGTTCTTGATCCTCTTACTGGAGTCTTTTATAAAGCAGATGAATTTGGAGAGACCGAAAGAAAGAAGAGACCCAGGAGCTCAGAGAGGAATCCACAGAAACTAGGAGAGAAAGCCATGAGAGCAAGAACCTGAATCAGCAGAACCTGGGAGAGAGAGAGCCACTGAAGGAGCAGCCAGAAGCCGAAAGCCGTGGAAACTGAAGGAGAAGGCAGAGATCAGCAGACATCCCCCTTTGTGCCCTGCCATGTGACAGGAGTTCCGTATCACCAGCAGCCAAGTCATTGGGGAGGGAGCTTCACCTGATGCCTTGATTTGGACATTTTCCTCAGCCTCAGAACTGTAAGCTTATAAATTAATAATCCCCATTGTAAAAGCCAACCCATTTCTGGCTTATTGCCTTGGCAATTAGCAAACTAAAACAAATAATTTCTTCAACAGATAGCACTGGGAAAACTGGATATCCAGAATATCCATATGCAAGAGAATGAAGGTGGACCTCAATCACACATAATATACAAAAATTAATGCAAAATGGATCAAACTCCTAAATATAAGAACCAACACTATGTTTTGGAAGAAAATATACAGAAGCATCTTTGGGACCTTGTGTTAAGCAATGATTTCTTAGACTTTACATCAAAAGCATGAACAACAAAAGAACAAAAACAGATACATGGGGCTTCATCAAAATTAAGAACTTTTGCGCATGAAAGACTTCATCAGGAAAGTAAAATGACAACATACAGACTGGGAGTAAATATTTGGAAACCACATAAGTGCTCAATATCCAGAACATATAAAAAATTCTACAACTCAACAACAGAAAGACAAACAACCCAATTAAAAAATGGGCAAAAAACTAGACTAGAAATTTCTCCAAAGAATGCATACAAATGACCAAAAAGTACATGAAAAGGTGCTCAACAGCATTAGCCATTAGGGAAATGCAAATCGAAATCACAAAAAGACACCATTTTACAACCACTGGAATGGCTACTATTTTAAAAAATGTAAAATAACAGGTTTTGATAGGATTTGGAGAAACGGGATCCCTCATTCATTGTAACATTGTGCAGCTGCTGTGGAAAACAGTTGTGTAGTTTCTCAGAAAGTTATTTATAGATTTACTATATAATCTACCAATCCCAGTTTTAGATTAATACCCCAAAGAATTTAAAGCAGGAAATCAGATATTTGTATACCAATTATCATAGAGGCGTAATTCACAGTTAATGAAAGATGTAAGCAACAAAAGTGTGATGGTTAGGTTATTGTGTCAACTTGGCCAGGAAAAGATGCCCAGCTGTTTGTTCAAGTAAGCACTGGGATAATTGTAATACAAGGGCATTTCATGGACTTTAATCACCAGTGAGTTGATTGCATAGATGGCTGATAACATCTACAATCAACCAAAGAGATGGCCGTCAGCAATGAGTAAAGTCTTTCCAATCAGTTGAAGGCCTTAAAAGGGGAAGTAATTTCGGCATTCAGGGAGAGAATTTCCAGCTTCACTTTAGACAGCCAGCGTCTCCTGGGAATCATCAATGACCTTTATTGGAGCCCCTGGTTTGCAGCCTGCCCTGCAGAACTTGGACTTGTACATTCCCATGGTTACGTGAGAGAATTTTATAAAATCTCATACTATTTACAGCTATCTCCTGTCAGTTCTGTTTCCCTAGAGAACCCTATCTAATACAACAAGAATCTATTAACAGATGAATATAGAAATAAAATGTGGGATATGCATGCAATGGAATATTATTCAGCCATTAAAAGGAATGAATTTCTGGATACATGCGACAACATGGATGAACCTTCAAAACATAATATTGAAAGAAATTAGGACAAAGTTGCATGACCTTACTGACATGAAATAATTAGAATAAGCAAATCCATAGCCTCAGAAACCAGAATACAGGCTCCCAGGATCAAGGTGAGGGTAGGGGATGGGAGGTTAATTGTTAATTGACAGAGTTTCTGTTTGGGTGATGGAAAATTTAATTGATGGTAGAGACAGTGACACTCCATTGTGAAGGTAATTAATGCCACTGAATTATATATTTGAATCTGGTTGGAAGGGGAAATTTAAAGTTGTGTGTATGCTACTAGAAAATTTTTAAAAAATTAAGACTGTACAACCCAAATAGTGAACTCTAATGTAAACCCTGGATTATAGTTAATAGTAAAATTATAATAACATTGTAATCAATTGTAACAAAGGTACCATACTAATACAAAGTGTTAATAATAGAAAAAATAGTGAGTGTGAGAAGTATATAGAAACTCTATATTTTCTGCATGTTTTTTGTATACCTACAGCTTCTCTAATAAAAAATAAACTTTAAAAAGACAAAAGTTGTACTTTTTAAAGTAGATCATGTGCAATCATCTATAAATTTGAGACCATCTTTGTTTCTCAAGTCTAAAATCTAAAGTGAAATAAGAAAAGCAAGCACAGGGTAGTTAGGGAAAGTAAGACATTAATTTTAGTTTCATGACTCAATTTGAGAATGAAAGCAGTTCAAGGCCTAGGAAATTTTCAGTCTTCTTTTATCAGAAATATACAGAGAAATGGAATTTTTCTCTGAGAGCAGCTGGAATGAAGGCACAGAATTTCTTAACAAGACATGCACAATAGCTGAAGAGTAAAATAATTTGGAATTTTCTCTGCTAAATTCCTGATTACACCCCAAAGCTAGTATTTTCAACTGTAGAGGGAGAGAAGGGAAAAAAGGCACAAGCCACGCATCCATCCTCAGTGTGAATCATTAAATTCAAAAAGTATATGTAATGGGTGTGAATCCAGGAAAAAAGTTTGTTATGCTATAAATTTATGTGTGATTATAAACATTTTACTGTAACCTGTAACTGTGGCTTTTGATTTGAAACTTATTTTTGTTTATTGGGGAGCAGATGTAGCTCAGTGGTTGAGCACCTGCTTCCCATGTACGAGGTCCTGGGTTCAATCCCTGATACCCCAAGGGAAAAAAAAAAACTAAATGTGATTATTGAAAAAACTTATTTGTTACATTTAGGTTTTCTTTCCCTCTCATATTTCCCTCCAATTTAGAAGTATAATGTCTGTGCATCATCCCAGGCTGCATGTGCAGAATTTTTATTGGTGTCCATGTTTTTTTTAGAGCAAGATGCACATCCATTTTCTGTACAACTATCCACCCATCTATGGTCATCAATGAGGTTCTTTTCCACTTATTTGTCTTCGATTATTTTGCTTCAGAAATATACTCCCATTAAAATGTGAAATTGGGGATTGTTCCCAAACTAAGGGTAGGGAAAGTTTAGTATGTTAACCAGTAATATGTGATCTTAAGTATTTTAAGTGCTTACAGGACAACAGTGGGAAATTTAATTATCTTCCATTCACTCAACCTACAGGACAAAATCCAAATTCCTTTGTATCACACACAAAACTCTTTAGGGACCAACTTCTTGTTACCGTCCCCAGTATTGCCAGCTCCACAGCGCCCCTCCCTCAGTCACCCACCCTCTGTTTCAGCTATTCTTACAAACACCCCATTATAGGATGTGTCTTGATAGCTTTGTACCTGCTTGCCCAACTGCCTGGAATTCCTTCCCTTCATCTCCAGAACTTCATGTGCTGAGGGAACATTTATTCAGTCTTAAATGCAAAATAAAAAGGTCTTCTCCTTTGTGAAGCCTTCTTTGGTGCTTGCAAAAAGTGTTGATAATGGCATGCTTTCTGAATACCATCCCTGTTATTCAGTGGATTTCCCTATTACAGTATTTAGAAAATTCTGTATGATCACATCTGCCTGTCCTCCTCTCCTCTGTGCACACTCTTAATACGATGTCCTCACTTAGATCAAGGTTTATGCTACTGGTCTCTGTCACCTGATTGCATAATACGTTGTCTGGAGGAGAGTATCCTTTCAATAAATTAATGATTTTCTAATGGCTTTCCTGGGTAAGTCAAAGGTGCAAGTATAACATAGATATGGACCGTCCTAACTTCTGGTTACAAATTTGTAAAAAGCTAAGAGTGTATAGTAATGAATTACTATGAGATAATTATAAAGCATTAAAGGTGGTGTTTAGAGAGAAAACTAGACAGAAAAGAATAGAACTGAGTCCAATATATCAAATATCCTCTATCAAAGGAGATAATCAAGCGGAATAGTGCCAGGGAAATGGCAGTGACCTGGAGAAGATGACAGCTGCAAAAATTCCAGTGGACTGCACTCTTGAGGTGTAGTACCTGAGCCCTGAAGAGCTTCTACTCCTTAACATCAGGGCAATTTGGCTGCCACCAAAATCTCTGACAAAACAGTATGATCCACCAGCTAATAAGGGATAAGAAATGAAGAAAGAGGGAGGAAGTAGAAGTGTGGGAAAGAGAAATGCAGGAAAGGAGAAGGCAGAAGAAGAAGAAAATGAAGAAAGGAAAAGGAAAGAAAGGAGGAGAAAGGGAAGGGAAAGGAAGGGAAGGGAAGGGAGAGATGGGAAGGGTAAAGGAAGGAGGGGGAGAAGAAAATCTAGTCAATACATAAAACCGACTTTGAGATTTCTCTGAACAGTTTTTTTTTTTTATCTTATTTGATAACATAATCACATATTTCAGTATTCAAAAGTTGGTCACCTGGAGGTAATCAATGCTGTCAAGTTCCTCATGAATCTTTATTTTTTCTGAGATGTTTTATAAATGTATTAATAAGCTTACTTATATTTCTTTTCCAAACCATTTTTATATAAATGTAGCATATTATATGTATATACAATGCAGGCTCTTGTGCTCTGGACTCTTTTTACTTAAAATACATCTTCAAGTACATTCTCTATCACTGCATAAAGGGCTTTCTTAATTTTAATGGTTACCTAGAATTTCATTGACTATTTTTATACAAATATAATTTGTATCTAACTGATGGATACTTAGATTGTTTCCAATCTGAAATGTAACTCCATTTGTGTGTGTTTACATATACATAAAATTTATATAGACACAAAATTTCAAATATCTTTTGGTATATTTGCTGAATAATGGATTGACTGCATTAAAGTATATGGGCTTTGTGATTTGGGTGAATATGAATATGGTCAAACCACAGATGAGGTACCTTTGTATATTTCCATGATTGCTATGATGTGTGTACTTCTTTTCCTATAGCCACATCAAAACAGTATGTTTTTCTATCTTAGTTTGCTAGGGTTGTTATGACAAATACTCCAAAACTGTTTGGCTTATACAGCAGGAATGCATTTATTGTCTCATAGCTGTGGAACCTAGAATTCCAAAACCAAGTTCTCAACAAGTCACCTTTTCTCCCAGTTTCTGTAGCATTCTGGTGGTATCTGGCTTGCAATCCTTGGGGTTCCTTGGCTTGCATCATTGCCTCCATCACATGGTGATATGCCTCATTCTCTGGCTTCTTCTGGTTTCTGGCTTCTCCTTCCATGTCCAATTTGCTTTGATTAAAAAGACTTCAACCATATTGGATTAAGGTCCACCCTCATTCAGCTTGGATATACCTTAACTAATAACATCTTCAAAAGGCCTATTTACAAATGGATTCACACCAACAGGACTAGGGGTCAGGACGTCAACATTTCTTTGGTGGGGAACATGATTCCATCCCCACCACCCTCCAACCATTGACTTTTTACCATTCTTACAGGAGAAAAACAGTATCTCTGTTCAATTGTTCACATTTTTAGACAGGTTCACAGAATTGAATTATAATTTTTGGTTCTTATGACTATCATCATTGGCCCATGTATGACTCTCCTTGTTTGTATTTTGTTTAACTAACTAAATAATTAATTAGTTAATATAATTATACCTATGATCACACAACCTCAAAACTAAAATATTAACTGGATATACATATATGTAAACAGATATACTTGAGGACATCACTGTCCTTCCTTTGCTACATTCTCAGGAACTAGCATTCTCTATTCTAAGGGATAAAAGGAGTTTGAGCTTACCATCTGCATCACATTTGTACTCTCCAGAACTGTTTGACAGAATTGTTAGTATCTCTACCTTGCCTGTGATATCTCACCCTCTCACGCCCATTCCTGTAGCCATCACCTGTATTCTCCCTATTTCACCCTTGTTAATTCCTGGAAGTTTCCTCTGCTAAGGCCAGAGAATAGAGTACAGAGATAGGGGATACCAATTTGTCTGCCTCAATGATGATGAAAGAAGTACCACCATGCTAAGACAATGGCAAAAGCCATTTCTTTCTTTCTGACATATATCTGCTGAGATAGGGGTTCCTTCATACTCATGTCAGTGCTATGTCAATGGGGAGATACAGGGGACCTATTAATACATGATGGAGAGAGAGAACCAAGGAGAGTCTTCATTGAAGACTTTGGTAAATGGCACACAAGTATTTTACTTCAACTCATACTCTGTCATCAAAGTAAAGGGGATAGAAGAATATTCACATGAGTCTCCCTTCAGAACCCTTTATCTCACCTCAGATAACATCCCCTAGGACCATCCTGCAACACATTATACTCAGAAACTGCTTTGCTTCTGAACTCATAAATGCCTTCATGTGGTCTTTGATATCATCTAACCAGATGAGTTACACCACTACAAATTCATTGATTAATCTTGATTATAACTTAAACCTTGCTGGAAAAATTTTAACATATGTTTCCAGTCTTCCTGCCCTTCCACTCTTTACAAACTCAGACCCTTCCTTCTCCTTTCACTCTTGGTAATTACCACCCCTGCTACTTTACACAAAATTAAGAGCCATCAGACTGAAAATACCTGACCTTTCCATCCAAAATTCACAAATCCTCTTTAATATGCACCTATTTTCTTCCTCTCTTCTAGCCTCTGATGGGAAGAGAGACATGTTCAGAGTTTCCCTCCTTGTTTCTACATTTTTATTCATTTAATGATTTATCCAAACATATTTTGGTAGTGAAAATTTTGTTCCAAAACACTTAAACCCAGGCCAACTTCAGCTTCCTTACCTCCACTACGCCACTGAAGCTCCTCCTGCTAGTGTCGCCAGCAATATTACTGCACCAAATCCAATGTACTCTTTGCAACCTTTCAGTAGCATTAGATAGTATTGATCTCTCTCACCTCTAGACACTGTTCCCTGGCTTCTCATTTTGGTCCTAACTCTCTGGCTTTTTCTACCCAGTCATTAAATATTATAGAGCCTCAGGGATCTCTCATAGACCCTCTTCTGCTTTCATTAAGCCTACTCAGTAGACAATTACATTCATTTTCCAGAATTCAGCAGCAATCTATTTGCCAATGATGTTCAAGTTTGTATACCCTACACAGTCTTCTCTTCAGACATCTTCACTTAGATGTCTTATAGATACTGTAAGTCCCAAAAAGTATTTTTCATTGGCATTGATACATAGTCTAAGCTCCAATTCATATGATCTGGGCTCTGACTTCCCCTCCTCATTCCATGCCATTCGCCTCCTCAACGCCCAGAATCTGGCCACACTTCAGCGCTCCAAATGTTTCTTGAGCTTTTTTGTGCTTTTCCTATTGTCACCTCATCAGATAGTTCTTTGTCTTGTTCCTCCTCATCTTTCAGGTCTCAGTTAATGCGTCATTTCCTAAAAGAAGCCTTCTTTTACTCCCCAGAGGATGTAAGGTATCTTGCATTACTATGACACTCTCTACTTCTACATTACAAACCCACCACATTTCTAATTCTTACCCACTGCCATAGGGCTATCCCTATGTTTTCCCCACACACTGGGCAGGACTTGTATTAGTAAGACTCTGACTTCTCTTGCCACAGAGCTTCCCAAATTACTCTTTCCCAGGGTCAGAGAAAGGAACTTAGCTGACTGTTAAGTTTGGGAGAAGGATTCAGGTGAATGTCATTGTCCCCATTTTGGATTCTTTGAGGGATGGGCTTATCCTAGAAAACAGGCATTTTTTCCCTCCTCTCTGCCAGGTATTTTACTAGGGCAGGTCCTGGGTCAGGGGGTGGGGTAAGCTGAGTTGTCCAGTCCTCCCTTTAATCAGGTAAATCTTCTAATTTAGAGATAAATCATTATCAATCCTACTTAGCAAATAGACCAAATGCACATCTTCTAACAGCTTTATCAGGATATTTTTATCTTCACCTCTCAGTTTCTTTAATATATCTATCAATTGCTTTCAACCTCAGGCAACAGAATTGGAACCTTATTTATTGGGCCTTCTAAAACCCCAAAATAACCTAGCAACTGGCCTATTGTAGCTATGCATTTGTTGAATAAATTTATGAAAGAATTTACTTATGAATTAAATATGAGATTTGAGATTGTGAAAAAATGTAGAATCAGAAAGGACTTTGGAAAAGACAGACAGACAGACAGAAACAAGGATGGAGTAGAGGAAGGAGAAAATGCAGAATAAAGAAAGGATAGAAAAATAAGGGAGATGGTGCTAAGGACTTTAATGCACATTATCTCATTAGTCATCAAAACAATCCTGGGGGAGTGGATATGGCTCAAGTTGTTGAGCACCTGCTTCCCACATGAGGGGTCCCAGGTTCGGTTCCTAGTGCCTCCTAAAAAAAAAAAAAAGAAAATAA
>JAQZBX010043409.1:0-21685 GCA_029593785.1 Cabassous unicinctus | reverse complement strand
ATTGAACCCCAGACTTTGTATGTGGGAAGCCAGCGCTCAACCACTGAGTCACATCGGCTCTCCTGAATTGATTTTTTTCATTTGTTTGCTTGTTTGGGTTTTTTTTGTTTTTAGGAGGCACTGGGGCCTCCCATGTAGGAAGCAGGCACTCAACCACTTGAGCCACATCCACTCCCAGTCAACTGTTTTTGAAACATGGACCCTTGGGAGAGATGACTCCTCCCAAGAAAAATGCATGCAAATTTTACATATAATTTCATTTGTTTCACAGATTTATTAAGGCCCATCTGTGGTTAAGAACTTCCATTCCGTTTTCTAGTTTTTGTGAAACCTTCAATGGTGACCCAACTTGGACAGCCATAGCAGTTTCAAGGGTCTTACTACATTTCCATCAAAATTAAATCAGTATCTGATTTTGAGCTTTTGCTTTGTTTTTCTCTCTCTGCATTGACTGCCCAGCATGAAACAAAAAGTCACCTCTAAACAAAGGACTCTCACACTCACAGTCATAATTACAAAATTTCTATTCATAGCATGCTTTATACAAATACTCCATAACACTTTCTTTCTCATCATACCCATTAACTCCTGTTGAAAACTCTTTCGCCCTTATTTTATTTTGGTCTTCTAATGTGAACTTATTTGATCTCCAATAGTTAAATCTAAATTTCCCAGTTTCTGTGATTAAACTTAAATGTTTTCATTTCTATAGTCAGGTCTTCCGTCTAGGCTTCATTATCATTTTTTTCTTCTGCGAATCAAAACTCCCAGCTGGAAAGAGATCATTCAGTTCAGACTCAGCCCCAAGTGCAAGGACCTCCACCACAGCATTCCGTCCAGGGTCCTTCTGAAGCTTTTCAGTGAAAGGACATTTTTGACAACTGGTGGCAGCTTGGTCTATTGTGGGACAGCTCTTGAAATTCTTTCAATTTTCCTCTCTGTATTTCTAGGTCTTTGCTTATAATTACACATAGTCAGCTTATGTCTCTTCTATGGTAGCCCTTCAAACATTTGATAACTGTTTCATGACACTTTGTTCAGACATTCTACTGAAAAACCCATTTCTTTTTGTTACTACTTGTACAACTTCCTCCTCCACCACCTTCCCTCCCTTGTTTACCTCCTGCCTGAATTATTCTTCTGATTGGGGAAAATGAAGTACACAGCTGCAGCCACATTGCCACCAAATGCTATTTAAGTTCAGCCTTCTGCCTCAATTAGAGTCATTGGCAAATGAGAGTACCTGGTAAACCACCTTCTTGGTGGGAAATGCAGAACATGTGATTGAGACCTCTTGAAATTATCATTGTATGTCCCTTTACTAATGACTTAAAGCAGAGCTTATTTAAATAGATAATTAACTTTATTTGTAGGATTGTACATACAAAAGCATATCATAAGCTTTTTAAATTGTTTTCTCCTTGGTCTGGGAGAGGTCATAGTAAAAAGTTGGTGGTTATGTAAGAAAATATTTTCACAGAGGGGACACATGGAAATATTTACCAGTGAACTGACGTGATTCAGAGATAGGCTCTAGGGGATAGATGAAGCAAGTGTGGTAAAATGTTAATAACTGTTGACTCTGGGGATGAGTATATGGGAGTGCATTATCTGATTGTTTTTGGATGTGCTTGAAAACTTTGTTAATAAAGTATGTACATCTATGTGTAAGAGGTAAAACTAATTAAAGAGGGAGGAAATTGGTTTGAGGAAGACGAGAGTCCTCATGATCTACCATAGAAGCTTGGGTCAGTTGGGGCAGGTTAATGTTAGGGAGACTACTGCCAAGCTGTAGTCTTACTTCGGAAGTGTTCTGGTGGGGATCTGAGAGCAGCTTCCAAACACTGCCTTAGTTGACCTATTAAGAAAAGTTGCTGTTGGCACCCGCACATCGTTAGAAATGTCAGCTTCTTATCTCCAAGCTTTCCCTTGTTTTTCAGTATGACCCTCAATTTGGTGATGCCTTCTGGAATAGCAGCAAATATGGGATGGTGACGTACCTGCTGAGAATGATGACCAGCTGGGCCATTGTCTGCAGTGTTTGGTACCTTCCTCCCATGACCAGAGAGGTAGGTGCCATAGCATGGCAGCAGGTCTTCACTTACCGTTGTGTGGCCATGAGCCTGAGTTGAGTGGTCTTATTCATTCTTTTTCACAGGCAGATGAAGATGCCGTCCAGTTTGCCAATAGGGTGAAATCCGCCATTGCCAGGCAGGGAGGACTTGTGGACCTGTTGTGGTAAGTTTAGAGCCAGACTTTATCAGCTGAGTCTAGGAGAACATGGATTTCTGAAGCAGATGCTGAATCCTGACTCCATTTACAAAGAATCCTCCTCTCCCTGATAGATTTAGACTTGCCAGCTCTAGAGAGTGAGCAGTCTTTTTGACTCCTTTCTCCTGGTTCCAACTCAGAGGTGCCCAGTGCTCCCTTTACCTGTCCTTGGGGAGCATGGAGTTGGTTCTGTGAACCTTTCTGGAGTTTGTACCCATCTTCTAAGGCACCCAAACAAACCTTATGCTGATCTGGAAACCCCTTAGGAGTCCGTGTATTTGGCAGAATTGGACCATCCTTAGAAAGGCAAAAGTTTCGTTGATTGCTTTTAGCTTGTTACCTACAAGAGCAGGGGTCAGCAAACTTTTCCTGTAAGAAGTCACTAAATATTTTAGACTTTCCAGGCCATATGATTGCTGTTGGAAATACTTACCTTGGCCTTTGTAGCATGAGTGCAGCCATCGACAATATAAATGAATGAGCACAGCTGTGTTCCAGTAAAACTTTATTTACAAACACAGATCACAGGCTGGATATTGTCCACTGGCCATAGTTTGCTGACCCCTATTCTAGCATTTAAGATTGTTACACTCCAACTAACAGGAGATTGATAGGGATGAATGCTGATTCAGAGAAATGTCTACAACCTCTAGGACCCTTAGGTTTAAGTGCAAGGGACAGCTCCAGAGGGTATTTGACTTAAGTGGGCATTATAGGAAAAGTCTTAGAGATTCAGATTTTAAACTGAACTGTAGATTCTCAGGTAATAGCCTGGCCCTCACATTGTGGCCTTTTAAAAGTTAACGTTTCTTGAGCATTTACTGTGTATGAGACACTGTGCCGATGCTCTGTATAATCTTATTTCATCTTTACAGCAAACCCGTGAAGTATAAATGCTGTTATTCCCATTTTACAAATGAGAAACTGAAACATGGAGAGGTTAAGTAACTTTTTTCCAAAGTCACAAAATAGCGCTGAGCCAGATTCTGAACCCAGGTCTGATGGGCTTCTGGAGCTTGGATGTTTAACCACTGCTCCATGTTCCTATCATTGAGGCCGCAACAAAGACATGCGGCTACTTTTAAAAGGATGCCATTGCTGTACATTTTAAATGGTGTGTCTCAAAGCCTGAAAGAGGGCTTGGCTTTTCTTTAGCCATCGAAGGGAAATATAATTCTAGACTTTAGGCACGGAGTTGGGGTGAGCAATGTGGGTGGGAATGAGACTTTGAAGAAACAAACCTAACTCTGGAGGGTTTCTTTGGGGCTATTGGAGGGAGGTGCTGGGGTGATGAGGCCAGATGGTCAGGGCTTTGAGAGTGACTCTGAGAAGTTTAAACTTTGATTCCCGTAAGGCATTTGAATCCCTCTAGCATGGAAGACATAAGAACTTGCCAAGTCTGGCTCCCCTTCCTTAATGCCAGTATAACCTCCTTTATCCTTTATTAGGTGAGGATGAATGTTCAGAGTGGAAAGAATTTAAACTCCTTGGTAGGTTAAAGTGATGATTAAGTACCTTGAATATGAAAAGTGAATTCTGACTCCAGGGCAAGCTTTGAGGTAGAAAGGATGGCTATCTGGAACGCAGGCCTGCTTTCCGTGGGTGTCCTAACGAGAGAGCCCTGAGGCACTTGTTTCTTTCAGGTTTCTCCTGGGTTTTGAATAGCACAGTGCACCTAGCTTAAGATGCCAGGGTGGAGAGGAAGCTGCCTTTGCTAGTACATTCTACCTTTCTCTCATCAGGGATGGTGGTCTGAAGAGGGAGAAGGTGAAGGATACGTTCAAAGAGGAGCAGCAGAAGCTGTATAGCAAGATGATTGTTGGGAACCACGAGGACAGGAGCCGTTCCTGAGTCTTCGCCTGGCGCTGGCTGCAGCCGCCATGCCCGAATCCTGACACATGAGCCAGCTGGAGTTGTTGCTGCCCTCGCCGCCCCCGCCGCCCCCACCACCCCCACCGCCGCATCCCTTTCAGACTCTGGGGCTCTTCGGGGCTGCTCTGGATCCCAGGACTCCAGCTTCTTCAGAGCTGCACTGGGCTCTCTGGCCCCGGGCAGCGCTGCCTGCCCTTTGGCTGTCTAACGCGGGTGTTGCTGCCCAGGAGGAGATTCCTTCTTTCTTTCTTTTACAGTTAAGTCCATTGGAGAAATGCCATTAAAGTCAGCTCTCGACATGGGCACGTTGTGTGGGGCTGCATGTTATGGAAGAGTCAACCACATTCCTGTGTTAGGGATGTCAGTCTTTTACGGTTGTCCACACGCCAGGGCATCTGTGGTGGGAGAAGCGTCCATCCCACTTTTGAGGAGAGGGGCTGCTGAGGTAACGTGGCTTGCTTCAGCTCAAACATCACCCGCCAGTCTTGGAGCTCTGCAGACTAGATAGAAAGAAAACTGTAGTCTGCAGGGGCTTTCAGCAAAATGAAGTGTTAAATTCTTGTGCTGCTGCCCGTGGGAGGTCACCAAAGGGGACAGAAGAGGCCAGGTGGGCCACTGGCGAGTCTGTGGTGAGAACCAGGAGTTATTTTGCATTCAAACTCCAGTGCCGACCTTGAACTCACCACGTGACTCTTTGTTAATGTGTGCCTCGGTTTCCCTATCTGTAACGTGGATCAGGAAGGGTAGGGTGGTGATACCTACCTCACAGGGTTGTTGTGGGGATTACAGTGCTACAGTGAGTGAAGGACAAGTAATGCTCAGTGTTATCAGTTCAGGCCCATGAAAGTGGCAGGACAGGGTCTGTGCTCAGAGCTGCTGCACCGGGTTTTGGATTTGTTTTTGTGAGTAAATAAAATTGTCTTGGATGGTGAATGACTTGAGGGATTTTTCCCTTCTTTTTCTCCCATAGATGTAGTCCTGAGAAACATACTTCTTATCAAACTTAAACTCTTCGTACTTGAACTTAACCCTGGGACTGTAGGGATTCCACTGGATTTCTAGAATGAGGAATAATGTTGGTCAGAAGGTCAGTTGCTCACATCAGATGTATGTGTATCTCCATTCAGAAAAGCACAGGGTTCATTTAGAATTTCCAGCATAGACTGAGATGTGGATTTCTCCACAAATGGAAGCACGGGGTTAGAAACACGTTGTGGGGGGACTGTTTTGTTGCATTGGGGGTAAGAATGGCAGGGGCAGTCTGAATATAAGGGGATGACGAGAAGAAACGAGGGAATCCAAGGGGAAGGTAGGAGTAGGAGGCTCTGGAAAGGGTTACTGAGGGTGGTGGGATCAGCAGGTGGGCATCTAGTGCACCCTGAGTGTCCGTGCAGTGACTTCCTGACAGCCAGAGGGGAGCCTGGGCTTCACGGGCCTCGTGCCCACCTCACCGTCACAGTAAAGGGGGAGCCAAAGCCGGACAAGGCCTGTCGTTTCCTGCTTCTGGGGTCCACAAATTTCACATTGGTCGGAAGGGAGAGTTGCTTCACCCCCATCGTTTACCCCACCCCCTCCTCTCTCCCTCCACGGCACCGGGATTTGATACCAGCCATGGTGAGTGTCACATCTCCGAGCTTGTGCTCTGGCCTGGGATTTGGGGATGTGGGGAGTGACATGGATATTACTTTGTCAAGGACCCTGTCTTACTTGACCCTTAGCCTGCCTCCTTCCCACCTCCCTGAGTAGTAGCCTCCCATTTCCTCTCACCTGCCCTTTTACTAACCAATGAGAGATTTCATCTGTTGTCTCTCAAATGAAAAAATACTTCTGACTATAAAAACAGCCTCTTCTGAGCTGTTATACAAAATGTTTAAGAAAAAGTTTTTTTCTGCCTTTGTAGAAAGTGATGTTTAGTGTTTAAACATTAGGATGATCTTTAAACATTAGTCTTTAAAGGTCAAGTTCCTTTTGGAAAAAGAGACTGACTTTTCAGATTCCTGCTATTTAGTACTATTATTTCATGATTTATACAGGTATATTTTATATTTTGTTTTTGTCTTAATTTTCTCACATTCTTTTTAGCAAACCTGTCTATTGCTGATGACATAGCAGGGTACTGCAAGAACCTAGTTTAGAATCATTGCTATGTAAAGAAATTCCTGTGGAGACTAAGTAATGATTTCACTCCTTTACTGACAGTGAGGTGAAAGGATGTGAATTATACCCACAAAAACGAACGCTCTAAACTTTCTTTAGTGCTGTGTTCCAGGCATGCAGACTCATCCAACTGCTCTCTCCTTTTTTTTAATGGGGCATCCTGCAAGCCCCAGGTTATCTGGAAGTCAGAATGTTTGGTTTGGGATAACTACATTTGTCTTAGTGGTAAAACCTTATGACACTTAGGAATAACAACACAGAAACATATAGTGTAAAATATGTTCACTCTTGTGACCCCAGCAGGGATGAGGATGATCTTGGAATAAAACCAGTGGCGTTAATTAGTGGAACAAGCACTGCCAGCTTCCATTCCTGCTGCCAAACCTGTGACTCTGCTGTTGTAACTTTATTTCTCTGGATCCATTTCCTGATCCTTAGCTGGGGAATCGGGTTAGAGGACTAAGGCCCCTTCCACCTCTGAAATTTCTGTGATTTATAAACCCATGGGTCACACTTTGGCTTTGAGCTCTGAAGTCTTCTGGGTTCAGAAATAGGTGAAGTCAGTTTTTAATCCATTTGTTTCCTCATTGGGGCTAGTGAGAATAAACTCTACAAGCCTCGTGCCATGTGTAAAGGAGAATCCCCAAGTATTTTAGGTGTTTGTGGGATTGGGCCCATGCTTCTCTTGGGCTGGGTGGTTTTGGTTGTGGATCTTGGAAAAGACATTTTTCACTCTGAGATTTCTCCAGGTAGTTAGAGAAGGAACTTTCTAATGAGGCCAGTAAGTCCCCCCGACACAAGCAGCTCAGTAGAGAGCTGTCAGCCAAGCCAGAGCCCAGCACGCGGAGCTTGAGAGCAGTTTGAGAGGACATCCTTGTGACATAGTAGAACCAACTTTGGAACTTGATTCCTCACAGTCCTGGACCCCACTCCCTTTTGCTGCCCTTCAGAGATGAAAAGCTTGGAGTGTGAGGGGTGGTGGGGAGTGCTCCACAGAATCTTCACAGCAGAACGCTGCCCTCACTGGGCACTGCTGCTGTCCTTCTGGAGTCTTCTGGGTCTATAAGTCCTGCCATTTCCTTCCTGGAATTGACCCCAAACTCCAATTTTGGTAGGATAGCACTTCCTACTGTCCCCTGATGCCTGAAAGATTCCACTGGGTCTCGGGTTCCACCCGCCTGCTCTGCATCTTGAGTGGACAGACTCGATTTCCCCAGTAGTACTCATCCCGTGTGGCCCGGGACGTCGGCGCTGGAAGGGCAGCTGCACGCACACTGCCTCTTGGACAGGTTAAGAGACGACCATCCAGCCATCCATCTTCCGTTGCTCCAATACCCCGTCTCCCCCCAGTCAATATGTCTCTCTCCGATGGGAAAGTTAATAAATTTTGCTCTAGATTAAAAGTATTGATCATTTCATTTGTAAACGATAAATAAAAAGGGGGGACTTCTCATTGCACCAGGGGTAGCGCCTGGTGTGTTTTGCTGGGGAGATTGTGCTGGCTGAGGTGGGGGTGGGCTGCTCATATGCATTCCGGCCGGCCAGCTGCATTGATTTCCTATTAGTCTCTCAGCACCACCCAGTAACACATCATTTCAGTACCTGCTATTAATGGTCTTTTGATAAATAATCACTTGTAAGTCAATAAATTTTTATTAAACAGTGTGGCTCTTTGATTTATTAAAATCCGACCGTGTTTGTCTGGGAGAAAAGGGATGCTGAATTGAAGTGGAGGTTTTCATACATCTTCCTGACGCCGAGCAGTCACCGCGCACTCCAGAGAAAAACAATTGCATTTTAACAGAAACAAAAACAGCCGACTTTGGAACTTGGGCCCAGGGAAACTTTATCTCCGTCAGCCTGAGTGTCACTCTACAGGGAGCAGCTGCAGCTCGAGGGCGCCGAGTCAAGAACTTTGTTTGCTTCAAAAAGTGGTGAGGTACCTGGGCCGGACCCCTCTATTGCATTCTGGGGCAGCACAGACCCTCTGCCTGTGCTGTAGACGGAGCCACCGGCCAGCCCTTGGCTGAGCTGGAAGGTGGCCCTGGAGCAATCAGACATTGGAGATCCATGAGAAAAGTTAGACTTGTAGGATGCTCCACCTTCCTTCCTGGCCAAATCGCCACCAGAGTCACATCTGTGGCAGAAGATGCCAAGAGACGGTCTATATTTTGTGTGGAGATTTGATGCATGGATTGTTTTTAGAAGTGGGGCAAGAGCTGAAGGTGGGAAATCTTTTGGGGGCGGAGGTTTTCATTGGCATAAAATTTCCTGTAGCACGTTTGACACCTTCTTGTTGGGACTAATATGGCCCCAAACAGGTTGTGTATAGAGCGACCCAGCTGCTCAATAGAGTTCCAGAATTCCCAGTCCAGTGGGAAGTTGTGGGAAAGAGAAAAAAATATGGCTCGTAAAATATTTTTACTAAAACCAATAGTCGGAATCCCTTGTCATTGACCCAGCCTTTATTCGGGCTCTGCTGCCTATGTGTTTTCCATTCATATTTAGCGTGACGGTGTCAGCAGGAGAAGGGCTTTTGAAAACGGGTTGCTAGTAAAAAGTTCCGCGGAGGGCTTTGATTTTTTTCAGCCTGGCTACAAGTTCTTTCTGTAGTTGCTTGGATTTCCTCAGGGTGTGAAAACGGCTGTATCAGAGAACCTCCAGGGTGAATAGGGAACCCAGAAAGGTGACTAGGAAGCCAGAGAGCAGAAAAGAGGTGTGAGGGGCCCACAGAGCAGGTAGGTATTACTATAGTGGTTTGCAGGGGCCCGTGCCATTCCCCCCTCCCTCCCCATGCAGGAGGTTGGTAGAGGAAGCTCAGTTTCTCTTCAGAGGTCCTCTTAGACCTGTGCCTAAGGCTCGAGGCCCCCACCCACCCCAGGCTTGTGTAGTGAGGTGTCCGGGTCAGGGAAGCCATGGGACAGCATGGCTACCGTTTTCTAGAACATGAGTAGCATTGAATATTTTTGCACGTAACGTGCAAAATTCAACTCTGCTTCAAGGTAAAGCAGGAGACTTTTCTGAAACGCCACTTGAGAGTCTATCTCTAGACCTTGTTGATTCTTCCTCACATCACTTCCCCTTATGCTTATTTCACTCTGTTGCTAAGAGGACTTCGTTGGGGAAGTTGGAGAAGCATCACCTTAGGGTTTCTTGTACTCTACAAGTTTACCTCCAGGGATTTCAAGTCAAATACAGCAAACTCTGAGGCTGCCATGATAGCTGCTAGTGGGGAGTGAGGGGAGTGAGTTGACAGCTGAGACACCCCTTCTGGCACAATGCAGCTACAAGGAGCATTTGGGTCGTCACCCAGCAGGTACCTGCCCATCTGTTGATATGGCCCGACAGTAGGAAGCTGGGACAAGGAAGCTGTTGGCAGGCTCCATCTGTCCCCCTTAGAAGTAAAGGAGGAGACCTGAAGCTTCCTAAAATTCACTTTGAAGTCAGGAGAAGGTTAGCTGGTCTCTCCCCATCCAACCACTTCCAGAGTTTTAGGTGGAGCTGTTTAGAATTCCTTTGCTCCCTCCTGCTCTGTTCCTGGGGTGTGGACAAGCACAGTGCTCTGAGCAGCCTGGTGGGAATCAAGCCTGGGAGCCTGGGCTCTGCCTCTGCAGGGGAGGCCAGGGAAGGACCCGGGATCTTGGGGTCCTGGTCTCCTCCTGCTGCTTCAGTGGGGCCGGGGAAGGGCTGCTTGCTCTCAGATTGATCCACCAGCTGTGATTTGTCATTTCTCCGAGGCAGGCGCTGTTTTCTCTTGCTTCAGGAGGCCCCTTCGACACCTGCTTTATTTTTCTTCCTGCGCTGACGTGACGGGAGACAGGTGTTAAACTACTTAATCACTTTAAAATTGTTTTAATTTTCTGTTTTTTATTGATCTCCCCAGCACCAATTAATCAGCTCACTGGTCCAGGCAGTTAGTACATTAAAAATTGTCAGCGAGGCCGTGCATCTTGCAAAATGTCTAAAAAATATTCGTCTAGCAAATTTCGTTTTTCTTTGGCATGCAACCGTCCTGGGCCCATGGAACTTCCACTCAAAAGGAGCCTCTGCCTCTGGGCTTGTGTGTCCGGGGAGTACTCAGGGTACAGGAAGAACTCTGGCCAGGGCGACTTTCGGTGGAGAAAAATGAGAGCAGGTACCCTTCTGTACCCCTAACTTGCTGCCTTCCCTTCCGCTTGTGTTCTCTGTCTCGCTCACATCCCTGGGCCTCCTTTCTCCAAGAGCCTTGGGGATTTTTGTGGAAGAGCTTACTTGTTCCAGACACTGTCCTGACTCCCACAGGACTTTCCAATCTGTAACCACCCTTGCGGCTGGGCCCCAAGCCAACAGATTTCCTCTCTCTGGGGCGTCAGTGCTTTTGACTTGTCCTCTGACAATGCCAAGGCCATCTCCCCTGGGGCAGGGGGCCCGCTAAACTTGGTAAACCTCTGTCCGTTGGCAGGTGGCTGTGTGTCATGCTGCCTCGTCCCTGGCATGCCCACGGAATGCTCTGGCCACCCCTTCTCCACGGTCACCCGGTCCCGTGCTGCAAACCCTTGCCATTTGTCTTTTATCACCTCCCTTGAAAATTATTTATGAATTTGCTTGGCCGTGCTTTCTGAATTAAGCAAGTAGTACAAGGACAGAATAACCAGGGGCTCCAACATCATTTCTTGGGGGAAGAACTTTCTTTCCATTTTTGCCTGATTCTCGTAAGCCTCTTATTTTTTTTTTTTTCCTGCAGCAAATTAAATACCAACCGGCCTGCCTGCCGGGTCTGGGCGGCCTGTTCCTTCCCAGTGGACGCCACCTTCCCAAAGCACCTCTCACCCCCCTTGCCCTTTCCTCCACTGCCAGATGCCAACCTGAATCAGGGGAGCTATTTTTGCCCGCCCCTCCACGCTCCTCAGAGACCTCAGGTACAGACACAGGGACCCCAGCACCCACCTGAGAGGGGCCGGGCATGCGCCTTGCGGTGTGGGCAAGCCGGGTGGGGAGAGGAGCCTGAGGCCGGCTGTGGGTCTCCTGGAGGGGTGCACAGGCAGCCCCCGCATGCTGGCTGGCTGCAGGGGCTTATCTTCCTCCCCCCACCGCCCAGCCCCACCCGCTCGGTATTAATTGGTATATGATTGGGCTGGGACATATAATCTGGTATTGATTTTCTCTCTGGACGCCACAGCTTTATTTGCTCACATCTGCCTTGTGTTTAATTGGCGCTTTGCTCTGGAAACGGAGAGATGTTATCAGCCTGTTTGGTTTCTTTTCCTGGGGCACACAGGCACGCACACACCCTCACACTCAGGATTTAGCTGGCCCAGCCCTGCCTCTCCCTGACCCTCCCACAGTGAGGCATTCCTGGGGGGTGGGGATGCAGAATGGCCCAGAAGGACTTTCTCAGAGAGTTCCTGTCCTTACACTTGACCTCATGCTCTGTGGCTGATCCTTCCTGGTAGGAAGTGTGTGTGTGTGTGTGATGATCACTGGAGAAAACAACAGGCATTGGAGCCAGACCTGGGTTCAAATCCCATCTCCTCTCTATGTACAGAGCCCCGAGGCGAAACTACTTAATTTTTCTGCACCTCAGTGTCTTCCTTATCTGAGAAAAAGAATACCAGCTTTGGAGGATTCCTAGAGAGTACCTGCCAATCACCACCACACCTGACACTTAGTAGGTGCTCAGTTACTCATACTGTCATGTTCAGCCTCTGCAACCACTGATAGCCTGGTGTTGGAGAACCATAGGCAGGCGTATCAGAAAGAAAAAAGAGTCTACCACATGCCACCTTTGTCCACGGAGTGGCAGTGGGGACAGGGGGAAGGGGGGAGTGATGTCTTCCAGGGACCCACAGTCTCATGAGAATCTTTGATCCCAAGGCACTGCTGTCACCACTCAACCTGCCCGAGTCTGGGGACTTCATCCCTGCCGTTTGGCCTGCCATCCCCGCTGCACCGCTCAGCTGACTCCTGCACTGGGGGCGCTTGTAGACACCTCCAGCCATGGACCAGCATTTGGGCTGGGCTTTCTGTAGTAAAGGGAAGACGTAAAGGCCAGAGGTAAACACTAATTTCCTATTGACACAACATTAATTTTCTGGCTTGGACAGGTGAATGTGCGTTCACTCACTTTTCCAAGATAAATGGTATTTGTTTGCTTGCTAAGAGAAGTCTAATGAGGGGCTTTTGAACAAATGCCTACTGGGTCTGCTGTGGGGAAAGAGGCTGGCAAACTGCTATATGGGAGGAAAAATAGCCTCTTCCCAGCACGTCCAACTTCATTGCTCCTGATCAGGCTCTGGTGCCTTTCTCCTAGAAGAAATAAGATGAAGGGACTATTGAATAAAGAATGTGAGCTATTTGTCTCCTGGCCAATAGGGCTGTAGCTGACAAGGAGACCTTCTCAACAGACCTGCAAACTGAGGTCTGTGGATTTGCCTGGCCTCCCCCACCTGCCACCTGCAGCTGCCATCCTAATTGTGCAGACGGGGTCTTCTCTCCATTGACACCCGAGGCTGTGGTCAAATGTAGGATCAGAAGGGACAGGCCAGGGTTTCTGGAGGGAGCTGTGGGGGGTAAGTACTGGCAGAGGAGCTGGGTACTGAGCATCAGGACAGCCAAAGATGTCCCATGATCTTAGGGCCTGTATGTGACACAGAAACAAGGTTGGGTCAGAGCAGCTTCTCTTCTGAGACTTTGCAGTTTTGGCACAGCCTACATAGGGCAAGAAGGAGCTATAATACAGCTTGACTCTTTTCAGCAGGACAGCATGTGGCAGATCACAAAGGAGCTTGCTAGGGGTGGTTTTGCCCTGGGGGTGGGGTCCAGACCCCACGGACTGTGGGGGTCTCTTGACGGTTTCCCACCCTGGTGCTGAGCAGACCAGGCCACCACTGCGAAGGTGGCCTGAGTCAGCAGGTCCTCCAGGCAACAGAAGGTGGCAGCTCCCGACGAGAGCCAGGTACTGCTCTCATCAGTGTTTTGACCAGGGTTCCCAACTAATAAATACTTCTAGGATGGGAGGGATCATTTAATGGGCACTTTAATATATATATATGATACTTAGATTACATAAATGATACATAAAAAATGTAAGGGATTCCCATATGCCCTGCTCCCTACCCCTCCCACATTTTCCCACATTAACAGCATCCTTCATTAGTGTGGTACATTCATTGCAATTGATGAACACATTTTGAAGCATTGCCACTAAGCGTGGATTATAGTTCACATTGTAGTTTACACTCTCTCCCACTCAACTCTGTAGGTTATGGCAAGATATATAATGGCCTGTATCTGTCATTGCAATGTCACTCAGGACAATTCCCAAGTCCCAAAAGTGCCCCCACCTGTTTTTCCCTCTCCCTGATCTCAGAACCTCTGGTGGCCGCTGCCTCCACATTAGTGATATAAGTTCTTACAGTGCTAGAATCACAATAAGTCTATAGTAGAATACCAGTAAGTCTACTTTGGTCCATAGTTCATTCCCCAATCCTGAGGATTCTAGGATGGTGATGCCCACTCCACCTCTAATTGAGATGGGGCTTCGATCCCATAGGGCTGATGGATGGGACTCTCTTGCTTGCAGTTGTAGACTCTCTTGGTTCCTTGGAATGTAATGGGCACTTTTTGTCCATTATAACCAGCCAGCTGGCCAGCTGAGTCTAGAGAGGAGAGCTGGGAAATACAGAGAGATAAGGCGTAGGAGCCAGTTCCAAGGTCGTGGTTATAAGAAATGCCAGGAAATTGTAACCCAGAACAAGTTCCTTTGTTCCTATATCCCCACCATGTGTGTGGGGTTCTTGGGCTATAAGCAAAGAACAGAGTTAAAACATTTTATTTTGTACACTTTCAATTAGGATTCTTTCTGTTATAAGTGATAGAAACTCAACTCAACAGTCTATTGTCTCCTGAAAAATCTAGGGGTGGGTCGGGTCTGGCAGGTCCAGGACTGAAACAATGGTATTGGGACTCAATCCTGCTCTTCCTCCATCTCTCAGATCTACTTTCCTCCACGTTGGTGCTCTTCTTGAGAAGGTGCCCCCTCATGGGGGTAAAATGGCTGCCACAGCTCCAGGCTCAAAGCCTCAGAGCTCTAAGTCAAGCGATAAGAGAGATGCTCCCAAGATCAACCTGGGTCTGTCTCTCATTGGCTGGAATTGAGCCTCATGCCTGTCCCTGAACCAATCTGGCACATGATCAGGGGAGTGGCATCCACTGATTGGCTTAGGACTGGGTCACTCATCTAGCCCTGGAGATGGAGGCAGGGTCAGCCAGCCTACTCTAGATCAATTGAACATGGCAGAAGGGTCCTATCACCGGAGGAAAATCAAGGTGTTGTAACCAGAAGAAGGCAAGAATCAGCAGCAAACAAGCTCCCCAAACAGAAGTCCTCTTCTCCCTTTTACAAAGGGAAGGTTAGATGCTGGATTTCACTAAGCAATCCACAATGCTTCACAGTTATCTTACAGTTTGGCCACAGATCCCATCTTGGCCGGTGGTTGCAAATCAGTACGAGAACTGCAACTCCAATGTTACTTTCTTTTCCAGAACACAGCAGCAGTTTAGCAAATCCTGCTAAAGCAGGGTCTCTCAAGTAAAACATTAAAATTGAAACTTCAAGAGCCTACCAGTGTTTTATTATATTAGACCTTCCCATAAGTATCACTGCCACAGGACTGAAGCACATGGCAGCAAGAAACCTGGGGGTCCTGTCCTCTTCCCATCTTTCATTTGAAAGATGATCCAGACCTGTTTCCTGCTGCTTTCGCTGACCATTCATATCTCTGTCACTTGGGGAAGAAGAAAAAGACCCACCACTCAATTTAGGCGATTATGACAATTCCAAAGGGGACAGGGAGAGTGAAAACACACGGATTTAAATTGAGCTGGGCTTTTAAAACCCCCAAATTGTCCACTCCCAATGCCCTTGGGACCCATGCACATTCCAGAAACAAATCCCAGCCCTACTGAGTCAGAATATCTGGAAAGGGCCCTGGAAATCTGTATGTTTCACAAGTCCTATCTATCATCAGGCAAGTTTGGGAATCTGCCTAAATGAGCATCTCCTCTGCCCCTCGTGTATCTGTGGCATCCAGGCTTTTCATACCAAAGACAACTGGCAGTCTTTAATGAAGCAGCAGAAACCGTACCAGTAAAAATGATGTTTGTGGTAATAATGTATTAAAATGGATTTAACTGATGTGCATTTGATTTGAGGACTTCATCTGGTCCCCTTGTGTCTGCTGTAGCTTTAAAGGAGCTTCAGGTCTTGATACCCCGCCCCCGCCACCCCAGGGGTGTACACAGCTCTGGACGTAGATTTAGAAGTCAAGGATTTGGGGTGCAAGTCTACACTTCCTAGTGTTCTGACCTTGAACGGGTAGCCTCCAGACTCCAAGCCTGTTTTCTCATCTGCAAATTGGCGGTAAAGCCTGCTGGTCGGTCTATCCCCGAGAGTTTTTACGAGCATCAAATGAAATTACGTTCCAGAGGATGCCTTGAAACCATATATCGTCATAGTGAGCACAGCATTACTGTTAAAAGTGGGGATTTGGACATTGCCTTTCATATACTGCATAGCCTCATTCAAATTCTATAAAATCTAAATTTTAGGCCACAGTGATTCTTACTGAGTGGCAGTCATCTTTATTTTAGTGCTCATCTTACATGTTACATGACGTAGAGCTTTTGATGAACTACAGCGTTGTGTGATCAATGGTGGATTGCATTTTTTGTTAATGTGTGTTGTCATTAATCAATATTCTCTCTTATTCTCAACCACTGTCTCCTGAGGGCCCCCCTGCTTCCTGTAAAGACATTCCTCATAGCACTAATGGTGATTCTCCCCTCGAATTCTTGGTGGCTCATCTCCCCCTTCCAGACTATGACATCAGGAAGGTAGGGTCCTTGTCCTGTGTGTATTCCCAGCAGCGAGCAGTGTCAGGCAAAAAGCAGACCTCAAACACTGAAGGCATGGATTTTCATTCATAATGCACATAATCCTCATTTTTAAAAATATTCCATAGTCCAGATTTACCTGTAATGCAAACAGGCCTTCTCTCCTTCCGCTTTAGGGAAATATTTGCCTGGTGGTATCTTCAAGAGGGGTTAAGAGTGGAGGCTACAGAGTCAGACAGCCTGGCTAAAGCTGTGTGACCCAGGAAAAGTATCTTAACTTATCTGTGCCCCGATGTCCTCAGGTACAAAATGAGTAAAATAAAACTTTTTTTTTTAAGATTAAATGAGATAAGCACAGCACCTTGGACAGGGCACGGCACCTAATGGATGTGAAATAGATGTCTGCAGAGCATAACGCAGGTGGTAGACTTGGGCATTTCAACAGCAGCATCGTGAGTGGAAAGAGCAGGGATTTGGGCTTTGAGGAGAATCACTACTGACTCTCCAGGGAACTGGGCTACGTCAGTTAATTTCTCCGCCTCAGTTGCTTCATCTGGAAAACAGGAATACTAAATCGTAGTAGCTGTTGGCAGATAAATGAGTGAATAGGAAAGTGTTAGAAGGAGACCCTTACTTGGAAGGGTTGTGAATCTTCCTTGCCTTCAGGGGAGCAAATGAACGCCTCTTTGGTATCCTGACCCAATTCCGGGGGTCCTGTTAGACCTCCATCCCCAGGAGGGAACCCCGGAGACCGCAGGGAATCCCTTAGCCTCAGCCCCATGACCTCTGCCTCCTGAACGATCCTTTTGACCACACTTTTCTATTAGAGTCCTCCATAACTTCCCAACCCAAACCTCAGAACCAATTTGAAATGACCTGAACTGACAATGATTACCAAACAGAATTTTTATATATTTGGTACCACTGTTCATCTGAGCATTATCAGGGATTAACTGTTCTCAGCAGAATAATTTTCCAGTGGAAATCTGTCGGAAAATATAGGCTGTTCTGACAGTCTTAAGCAGAAGGAAAAGAACATAAATTAGCCTTTCTGATAGCTCCGGGTCATCATTATGAATACAAACCACATAACGTTCTCAAAGGCCCCTGACAAAAGTTGTGGGTTTTTCAAAAATAATTTTTTAATTAGAGAAATTGTAGGTTTACAGAAAAATCATGCACAAAATATAGTTTCCCTCACACCCATAGTTTCCCCTATTATTAACACTTTCCATTAGTATAACTTTGTTAAGATTGATGAAAGAATATTATTATAATTGTATTATTAACTGTAGTTCATAGTTTACATTAGAGTAACTATTTGTACAGTCTTATGTTTTTAAAAATATTTTATTCTAGTAACGTATATGCAATCTAACATTTCTCCTTTAACTACATTCAAATATATAATTCAGTGATGTAAAGTACATTCACAGTGTTGTGCTACTGTCACCAACAGCCATTACCAAAACTATCCCATCACTCCACACAGAAATTCAGTACCAATTAAGCATTGACTTCCCATTCCTTACCCTCACCCTGGCCACTGGTAACCTATATTCTAGTTTTTTACTTTATGAATTTGCTTATTCTCATTATTTCATATCGGTGAGATCATATAATATTTGTCCTTCCGTGTCTGGCTTATTTCACTCAACATGATGTCTTCGAGGTTCATGCATATGGTCGCATGTATCAGAACTTCATTCCATTTAATGGCTAAAAAATATTCTATTCTATGCATATATCACATTTTGTTTATCCATTTATCAGTTGATGGACACTCAGGTTGCTTCCATCTTTTGGCAATTGTGAACAGTGCCACTATGAACGTCACTGTGCAAATATCTGCTCAAGTCCCTGCACTAAATTATTTTGCATTTATACCTAGAAGTGGAATTGCTGAGTTATATGGTATTTCTTTTTTAAAAATATTTATAAGAAGCTTTAGATTACATAAATGTTACATCAAAAATTTAGGGGGTTCCCAAATGCCCCACCCCTTCCCCCTGCCACACTTTCCCCCATTAACAACATCTTTCGTTAGTGTGGTACATTTGTTACAATTAATGAACACATATTGAAGCATTGCTACTAACCATGGACTATAGTTTACATTATAGTTTACACTTTGCCCCGCACAATTTTATAGGTTTTGACAAAATGTATAATGGCCTGTATCCTTCATTGCAATGTCATTCAGAACAATTCCAATGTCCCAAAAATGCCCCTTGCTACACGTATTGTTCTCTCTCCCTCCCCTCACAACCTCTGGTGACCAATGCCTTTATATCAATGATACAAGTTTTTCCATTGCTAGAATAATAAGTCTACTTTGGTCCATAGTTGCATTCCTCCCCTTATGTTTGTTCATTCCTCAATCTTGAGGATTTGGGGATGGTGATGCCTACTCTGTTTCTAATTGAGAGGGGTCTTAGATCCCATGGGACAGATGGATGGAAGTGTCTTGCTTGCAGTTGTAGATACTCTCTGTTTTGGGGGATGGGCGTTGTCCATCATCATCCTTTTGTTAGTTGTCCTAGGTGAGTCCAATGAACTGGAGAGTAGGTGTTTGAACTTTTCTGAGATTCAGGGCTCAACTGGCATATGAACAGACTGAAGATTGAAGTCTTTGGGACATATATTTAATGAGTATAGTGCTAATTATAGGTTCAAATAAAAGAGGCAGAAGAGCCATGTGTATGGAAATTATAAATGAGTCCAACTATGTTACATTGGGGAACATATATTCCAAGGTAAGGCCCACTGACAGGGTGCCAAAGTCCTGAGATTGACTGCCCTGCCTATAGTGTCTAGATGTCTCTAGAGCCCTAAGGAGCTCCCTTGCTTGAACAGTCAATGAGAGCCTCCTGAGATGTGTGTGCACAAGTGTTACCTCTGAAATGACCTCCTGAATCACTTTGAAATCACTTAGCCTTAAAAACTCATTTGTGTTTAATATTTCCCCCTTTTGGTCAAGGTCATTCTCCAAATGTGTTGCTATTTGGCACTTCATAATAATCTCTTGGTGCCAGGGAGGCTCATCCCCAGAAGTCATATCCCACGCCAGGGGTAAGGTAGTGAATTTATATACTGAGTTTGGTTTAGAGAGAGTCCATATTTGAGCAACAAGAGGCTTTCAGGAGGTAACTCTTAGGCCATATATAATACTAGTCTAAGTTTCAATTTCACAAGAACAAGGTTCATAATCATATGGTATTTCTATGCTTAACTTTCTGAGGAACCACCAAAATGTTTTGTGTAGCTGTACCATATTACATTCCCACCAACAATGAAACAGTGTTTCTGTTTTCCACATCCTCTCCAACACTTATTTTCCATTATTTTTAATAGTAGCCATTCTAGTGGGTGTGAAATGGTATCTCATTGTGGTTTTGACTTGCATTTTCCTAAAGGTTAATGATGTTGAGTGTCCTTACATGAGGTTTTCACCATTTGTATTTCTTCTTTGGAGAAATGTCTATTCAAGACTTTTGCCCATTTTAAAATTGGGTTGTATGGCAGTTTGAAAGTATTTTATGAATCCCAAAAAGAAAAATATTTTTTAACAAATCAATTTTATTGATACATATTATTAAAGTATAAATCCATCCAAAGTGTACAATCAATGGTATTTGGTATAATCACATAGCTGTGCATTCATCACTTCAATCATTATTAGAGCATTTTCATTATTCTAATAATAATAATAAAAAAAAAAAACAGACAAACAAGAAAAAAAACAAAACAAAACAAAAAAAATGAGCTCATCACCTCTCAATCTATCTATGCTTCCCCTGCCGTTTATAGCTGCTATTCTATTTCCATCTTTCTAGCTTATTTGTATTTAATTTAGTAAAAACAGCCATGTATGCAATATTACCCATATTCATATTTCACATGAGGTTTCACTATGTTATACAGTCCCATGTTACAGTTTTTAGCTGTCCTTCTAGTAATATACATGACCTTAGACTTTTCCTTTCAACCACTGTCATAACCATGTAATAGCTCTGCTAGTTACAAACTTTGATGAGCTTTCACCATTTCTATTCATTTCCAAAGCTTTACAAACAACCCTTTTACCAATTCTGCACAGATTGACCCTCAGCTTTTCATTCTCTACACTCATTCTATTTTCTGGTGATCCATATTCTAGTTATTAACTCCATGAGTTTACATAATATATTTAGTTCATAATAGCGCAGTCATACAGTATTTGTCCTTTTGTGTCTGGCTTGCTTCACTCAACATAATGTCCTCCAGGTTCAACCATGTTGTCATATGTTTCACTACTTCATTTCTTCTTACAGCTGCATAATATTCCATCATGTGTATACACCACAATTTGTTTATCCATTCATTGGTTGATGGACACCTGGCTTGTTTCCATCTTTGGCGACTGTGAATAACACTGCTATGAACATTGGTTTGCAGAAGTCTGTTCGTGTCACTGCTCTCAGTTCTTCTGGGTATATAACCAGTAGTGGTACTGTCAGATCACATGGGAAGTTTATATTTAACTTTTATAGGAACTCAAAGAGTTATCCACAGTGGCTGTACCATTCTACATTCCCACCAACAGTGGGTAAGCATTCCTATCTCTCCACATCTTCTCCAACACTTGTACCTTTCCAACTTTTTAATAGTGGCCATTCTAATAGGTGTGAAATGATATCTCATTGTAGTTTTGATTTGCATTTCCTTAATTGCCAGTGATGTTGAACATTTTTTCATGTGTTTTTTTCACCATTTTTATTTCTTTTTGGACAATTGTCTATTCAAGTCTTTTGCCCATTTTTAAATTGGGTAGCTTGTCTTTTTATTGTTGAGTTGTAGTATCTTTTTATATATCATGGATATTAAACCCTTATTGGATATGTGGTTTCCAAATATTTTCTCCCATTGAACTGGCTGCCTTTTCACCCTTTTGACAAAGTCCTTTGAGGTGCAAAAATGTTTAATTTTGAGGAGAGCCCATTTATCTATTTTTTATTTTGTTGCGTGTGCTTTGGGTGTAAGGTGTAAAGAATTACCACCTACCACAAGGTCTTGAAGATGTTTTCTTGCATTATCTTCTAGCAGTTTTATGGTTGTCCCTCTCATATTTAGGTCCTTGATCCATTTTGAGTTAATTTTTGTATAAGGTGTGAGATAGGGGTCCTCTTTCTTTCTTTTGGAAATGGATATCCAGTTCTCCTAGCACCTGTTGAGTAGACTGTTCTGGCCCAGCTGGGAGGGCTTGATAGCCTTGCCAAAAATCACTTGACTGTAGATATAAGGGTCTATTTCTGAGTTCTCAATTTGGTTCCATTGGTCAATCTGTCTGTCTTTATGCCAGTACCATGCTGTTTTTACCACTGTAGCTAGGTAGTATGCTTTAAAGTCAGGAAGTGAGAGTCCTCCAACTTCGTTCTTCTTTTTTTAAAGACATTTTTGGCTATTTGAGGCCCCTTACCCTTCCAAATAAATTGATAATTGGCTTTTCCATTTCTGCAAAAAAAAAAAAAAA